>VNJS01006127.1:0-15298 GCA_008042575.1 Drosophila watanabei | reverse complement strand
AATAAGGCCGTGAACAAAATCATGGGGCGCAGTGGGAATAAGAACATTCGAGTCAGGGGAGGGCATCCAAGATATGGACGGAAGGTTGAAATCTCCCATAACAATAAGGTGATCGTTAGCACCAAGAGAAGAATGAATGTTCAGAATTAATGAGACATGCTGTAAGTAAATGTTCGTGTCAGACCGGGGTGGGATGTACGAGCATGAGACATAAACAGAGTAGTCATGAACCTGAATGCGAACAGCAACAAACTCTAAATTGCTATCTGTGTCAGTTATCGGAACCAATTCGGAAGTTAAATCGGACTTAACTGCGATAAGAACACCGCCGCCGCTTCGAAGTTGGCGATCACACCTATAGACGACGTAGTTACTAGCAAATAATTCGCTATCAGAAACGGACGAGTTGAGCCAAGTTTCAGTAAAGGCAATAACATTGGCATCGAAGGAGGCACTATTAACGTGAAGTTTACTAAGTTTGCCTAATAAACTGCGAACATTCTGATAGTGAAGAAGAAATGAATCATTTAGTTTTTTGGAGCTCTAGTAGAGGGAGTCAAAGGCCCACGAGCCCGAGGATTACTTTTATGAACGAATTCGTGAACTATGGCATGTTCAGGCCAAACTGAAGTATCAAGAACCCTAGCCAGTAATGCGTCGGAAAGCCCAATTTTAAACGAGGATATTTCACGTCTTTGCTTAAAATTGAATTTTGAGACGGTAAATTCAGTACTAGAAATATTCAATAAATAAACACACGACGCGTGCCGCGCACATATATAAAAGAAATAAAGAAGAAGCAGACAAAACCGAACATTTGAATTTAAAAAAAGCGCGCCCGCCATCGCGCTGGAGAAAGGCTTTAGTCACACGGCAGAAAAGGGCTAACGCCAATCGAAACACCAGAGAAGGCGTTAGGCACACGCCAGAAAGGGGCTAACGTCAAAAGAGGGGCAGGCACACAGAAACCCGCCAGATCGCTAAAAAAGACGAGCCGCAGCCGCTGGAAAAATGACAGTCGACAGCGATCGGATGAGGTAAGCCTACTCTGTAGCACACATCCAGTAGTCAGCAGCGAAGTCTTTTGGTTGGACCGGGTCATTCAATCCGGTTCACTTCGATACATTGTAATTAGTTTGCCCGTAGTTCCCCTCTCTTTCCCCCTAATCACCCTAAGGCGGCTTCCATGCCCGATAACCAATCCTAATCTCGCTGAGATGGCTTTAGGGCCCAACAGTGCTTTCGCTCTGACGGCATGAGGGCCCAACGGAACTCTCTCTGAGACGGCTTGTCGAGCCCAACAACAACTCTTCTCCTAGTCGGCTTTTCGAGCCCAACAACAACTCTTCTCCTAGTCGGCTTTTCGAGCCCACAACTCTTCTCCTAGACGGCTTGTCAAGCCCACAACAACAACTCTTCTCCTAAACGGCTTGTCGAGCCCACAACAACAACTCTTCTCCTCGACGGCTTGTCGAGCCCAACAACAACTCTTCTCCTAGACGGCTTGTCGAGTCCAACAACAACTCTTCTCCTAGACGGCTTGTCGAGCCCACAACAACAACTCTTCTCGTAGACGGCTTGTCGAGCCCAACAACAAAACTTCTCTCCGAGACGGCTTGTCAAGCCCAACAACAAAACTTCTCTCTGAGACGGCTTGTCGAGCCCAACAACAAACTTCTCTCTTGGACGGCTTGTCGAGCCCAACGAAACTTCGCTCCGAGACGGCTTTCGGGCCCGACACAAACTTGTCTCCTCCATAGGTACGCCACTGCCCGAAAAAACTTGACGCGAGAGGCCAGGCGACGACAATTCAGCCCCAGGCGCAGATATCTTGACAAACCTGTAACTGATTATACGAAATTAAACCCTCAACTATATTCTTACTGTATAAGACCTCTGTGTTCTTCCTGGGAATTCGGGTCGGGGATCTCTTACAGCAACCACGCCTAAACCAAATTAATTTCTAACGGATCCTGGACGTCCCGCAGTTACCCAAGGCACGACAGACCGTCACAAATTGCTAAGGATTACTCCGAAACTCATTTCCGATTCCAATTTAGGTAATTTTTGTAAAATTCGGAATTGTGAGTCAGGAAGTCAGAGCAAGCTGTTAAATATTTGGCATGGTCGACTTGCAGCCCGGTTCTTCTGAATTTTTCAAAAAGTCTTGATTTCACATTTTTAAGAAAGACGACGGCAAAACCAGGAAGGCTTACGCGAGACGTCAGGAGAGGGAAACGATGGCACATACATGTCAAAGGCAGAACACAGTACGACATAGAAAAGCTCAACCATATATAAGGGAGGACTCAGTAGAGGAGTCCAAAAAAGTCCAATCGACTGAGCATAAATATGTGTTCAAGTCAGAAAAATTAGCCCTGCGAAAGCAGCGAAAAGTTGCTGGTTCAGGTACAGAACATGGTATTAAAGTGTCTATGCTTCTGGAGTTTTCTCCAGTGTGGGGTGATAAGCGTCCTCAGGGCAGGAATGAGGGTCAATTCTTGAGACACAAGATATTATCACAAAAATCTCTTTAAAATTCAGTTGTCCCAATGAAAGATTAATAAGACCATAAATTAAATCACGATGTGCAGTGAAATGAGAACATTAAAGCCTGGGGGGCGCATTCAAGATATAGAAGGTAGGTTGAAGTCACCCAAGACAATAAAATGGTCATTAGCACCAAGATTAGAATAAATACTCTGGATTACAGATAAGTGTTGTAGATATATATTAGTGTCAGACCGAGGAGGGATGTGCGAGCATGAAACATGAGCAAAATAGTCATAAACTTGGATACGAACGGCAACAAATTCTAAAGAGCTTTCCATGTCAGTTATTGGAATCTTCTCTCTTTTATTCTTTTATTCCTAACAGAATTTTACCTGCCACATGTATGAGAATCGGAATCGAACGATCTACCCCGAATCGGGTTAACGCCGTAAATCTTTTCACGGTGCTCTGTTTTGATCTGTTGATCAGTGTTATCTCTACGCTGGTTCAGCTTCATCGTTTCTGAGGTCCCGATAGCGATTCATGCTTTCGCGTTACTTCTGTGCCCAGCACTTCTTTCGCTATCTTGTTTGCCACCATTACTTCTACCATTATCTGGAACCCAACGCAGCTCAGTTTTTCTCATACTGCTGGCTCTTATCATGCCGTCTGATCTGCCAGCTCTATCTGCTCCAAACTCCTGCGTTTCCCGGTTCCGCGCGGCATCATTGTTCTTATTCCATTCCTTCCGCAGATCCAGCAAAATAGCCTTGGGTAGTTGTGCCTGTGCCGCCACATCGCAGGCAGCGTGATCTGATCCCAGCTACTGCTGTAGTCGATTCAATCTTTTCGACTTCATCTGCCAGCTTGAGGAACTCTGTCAGCGTTTTAAATCCTGCTCTGTCGTATACAGCTTCATTTCCCTTTTACAATTTCTATATATGCGGTCGACTTTCTCCATCGCGCATTCTCCTACTGTCAGCTTGTCGTTGCCGTAGCTGCGCGATCTGTGATTCCACTTGTTATTCGTACCTCGGTGGCAGGAGATCCGTCGTTAGTTTTTCCCGGGTGTCGACTTTACTTGGTTTGGTAATCCACCAATCGGTCACGGCTCCTTCCAGGATAAGAATTCGAGATTCTTCTTAATTTTTGTGTCCTGTTCCGTATCCATTTTCACCTCTCGCCCTTCGGTCTATGTTAACACTAGACACTGGTCTCAGACCTGGGCTTTTGGATTATGGATCGTTATAGATTGCCCAGTTCATCTTGGGTCCAAACCCTTTCCGGGTTTGAATTTTAACTTCGCGTTGGGTTTTTTTTGTTGTTTTTTTTTTTTTTGTTTCTCTTTGTTTTCTAGTCGTAGTGTTTACATGTGTTATTTGATTTTTTTTCTCTTACTTTCTACAAATGGCCACTGTTGGAGCAGTAGATTAAGTTTTATTGTTAGCTTAAGAAAAGATGAATGATGTAATTGAATATATGCAACCGAACCAAATTGTACAAAAGCTTATCAGTTAAATCATAAACAACTCGGCTATGCTCAAGCTTGAGTGCAACTGATAAGCTTTTATGTTCATGCTAATGCGGAGCTGTATGCTGCTCGGGAAGATTTCGCCGATCGATACTCAAAGCTGCTGGCAGCAATAAAATTTTGGAAATTCCCCAGCCGCTAGCCGCTAGCCGCCAGTCTCTTTTACTTAAATTTAAAATAGTAAATTTTTCCGGGAAAACTCTTCCGGATTTTCATGGCGCCCGAACAGGGACTACGGCTAGCTTTTCATTAATTTTCGCGTCGGAAAAAACTAAAAAAAACTGTGCACCTCTCGTCGTCTCGGCACTTGTTTAGTTTTTTTTAATTGTTGGCGAAAAATCTAGCTGGTGGAATTCGGCGAAGCTGTTTGAATTGCTGGCAAAAGCAGTTGGATTCGGAAAGGAAAGTTATTGGAAAATCATGCCTAACAACCAGGTATTCAGTGCCAAAAATTAAAATTTGTGAGCACTCCACTTTATGTGTGTATGTGTGCATTCTACATGATAATAATTCTTGGCACCTATTTATATTGGAAAAAATTATAAAACCCCAAATAAATAAAAATAAAAGTGAACTGCCTTTGACAAATTTGTGGTGTTAAATTTGTGCGAAAATTTGGAAATTTATGTGCGTAATATACATACAGTAACTGCAAAAGTATAGCTACATCTACATATGTACATACATACCGGCGTTTCGCCGCCAATTTTCGATTCCCTTTGTGCAGTTGCAGAGCAGTTATTTGTCTGCTATATATATATATATATATATACGGTGTCAGTGGCTTCTGTGTTGTACATAAACAGCACATCGCTTAATTTTAAGCGCCATATTCATCGGCAGTGACTTTCAAACTGTATATAGTAAAAAGTTCCTACAAAACTCGGCAGTGAATTTAAGCCTTGATCACAGTTGTAAATTCATATATGTATTTGCCTGGACATTAATTCGGTTTTTATGGAAAGATTTAGCCTGGAGAAAATTTTAATACATTTGTTGGCATTTTTTGCCAGTGTTTGTGGGCATCTTTAACCCTTACGAGATCCACTTAAATAGTTTGGACAATTTATTTGGCAAACAAAATTCAACATTTGTGCATTGGTCGGATTTGGTTAACGGCAAACACACATACAAACATATTTTGTGCATTTGGTGGTATTTCTGTGCACTTTTAACCCTTATACAAACCAATAAAGTTTTTTTTGGAGGAATTTTAAATTTTTTAATTTATCAAAATTTAAAATTTGGATATCGTTGGAGATTTATTAAGCATTTTGAGCATTTTGGACAGAGCTTTATTTAACCCTTGTGGCCGATTTATTTTATTTGGAATATTTTATTTATTTAAATTAAGAAAGAAAAAAAGAAAAGGAAGTATCGTCAAAGCCTAATGCTAAACTAATATTGGCTATGCAAAAACACGACAGGGTTATGAGTGATATTCAACGTATAGAACTTCATTTGAGGAAAAAACTATTCCATTCGATAGGTTTCAAATGGAATACCGAATGCAACTTCTCGAAACATATTGCGAAAAATTGATGGATATACAAGGAGACATCGATGTGCTAAATCCAGTTAATGATTTAAGAGCGTCTGTTGAGGAGATGTGTATAATTACAAAAGCGTTATATCGGTCCGCAATGAGAGAAGTCGAGCCTCAGAGATTTAGTCAAGGCGATATCAGTGGTTATCGTCATTTGTCCCAGTTACCAAAAATGAATTTACCTAAATTTAGTGGAAAACATTCCCACTACAAAAATTTCATAAGACTTCTTGAGAGTTTAGTTCATAGCGACCCATTTCTAACAAACATAGAGAAATTTAACCATTTGCTAACATGTCTATCAGGTGTTGCATTAAGAACTGTGAAAGCCTTTCAAACTTCGGATCTAAATTATAAAAAAGGCATTAGCTAGTCTAAGAAATGTATACGATAATAAATGTTTGATCTTTTTTGACACGATTTCTCAGCTGTTTGATCTCCCGTAAGTATCAAAATTCTCTGCGTCAGGCTTGAGGTCTCTGATAGATGAAATATCGGCCCTTTATGCATCGTTACAGTCCTTGGGTAGTGAAAAGGAAATAAATAACGCAATTTTTATTCACATAGCAATGTCTAAAGTAGATCACACAACAAAATCCCGATTTGAGGAACAGCTAGATTATAATACGTTGCCGACATGGTCTGATTGTGCGACTCGGTTGAATCGGCGATATCAACATTTAGCTGCTGAGGAGTCAACCAAAAGTAAAGGGAAGCCTAATCAAGGTTCCAATAGGGGATATTCCAAATCTTCCTTTTCATGCGCACAAACAGATCGCAGACCTGAATCAAAATGTTGATATTGCTCGGCGACAAACCATAGATTAGGCAGTTGTCAACCTTTCATGGCTCTATCAGTGATCCAACGGTTCGATTTCACGAAACACAATCGGTTGTGCATTTATTGTCAGAATCCAGGTCATCCAGTCAAGAAGTGCAAAGCAACAAAGTGTCGCGTTTGCTCCAAGCCCCATAACACACACACAAGTGCAAGCCCAGGGTCCTTCAGTAGCATTCGATCATACCAATCAAGCCCATTCTTGTCATGTTGCAAGTAGCGGCTGTCGTTAAGGTACGGGATAGATTTGGGCAGTTTCAATTAGCACGAGCTCTGTTAGACTCAGGGTTTCAAATAAACTTTATGGCCGAGGACTTAGCACAGCGCTTGCGTTTACACAGGAAAGAATCCTATTTGAATATCACTTCTGTAGGGAAGAACGACTCTGTAGTACGGCACAAAGTTCACACGTCGATCCACTCTCGTGTCAATGCTCATAGTTTCGCAACTGACTTTTGGGTGTTAAGCTCCATTTCATCATATCAACCAGATTACGAAGTCAATTGTGCACAATGGAAAATTCCAGCAAACATTGAATTGGCAGACCCTCGTTTTCACAAGCCCGCAAAAGTAGGCTTACTAATTGGTTCAGAATCCTTTTTCGGGTTCAGAACATTCTTCATCCTTGTTAGGATGGATTGTTTCAGGAAAGTACACTCAACGCGCATCGAATAATGCTCAGGTATGCAGCGTCACTGTTAGTGAAAAAATAAGTTCTCTCGACTCTCTAGTAGAACGGTTTTGGGAATTGGAACACGTCCCGAAGAGATCGAAGGCTGTTTATACAGCTGAACAAGTTGCTTGCGAACAGCACTAGAGCAAACAGTACACAGGCTTTCGTCAGGTCGTTTTGAGGTAAAGTTGCCATTTAAGACAAATCCAAGTGTTTTAGGCTTATCCTTCGAAACGGCAAAGCAAAGATTTCTTGCGTTGGAGCGCAAGCTTGCAAATAATCGCGAGTTACATGACATGTATCAAGAGTTTATGAAAGAGTATATAACCTTGGGCATATGTCGCTGCTTCCAACAACTCCTCCTGGACAACACTATTACATTCCACATCAATGTGTCCTGAGACCTGATAGTAGCACCACAAAGTTGCGTGTTGTTGTTGACGCTTCAAGTAAAACGTCAACCTCGATCTTACTAAATGAGACTCTAATGGTAGGTGCAACTATTCAGAGGTAGATTTACGCTATTCTGGCAAGATTTCGATTACACAAATATGCCCTGACTGCTGATATCTCAAAGATGTATAGGCAAGTTATAATTGCCAATGAAGATAGAAATTTCCAACTTATCGTGTGGAGGGAAAAGTCGACGCAAGATCTCCAAACCTATCGCCTCAACACTGTCACGTATGGGACAGCCTCTGCTCCGTTTTTGGCCATTCGTTGTTTCTTTGAACTGGCAAAAATTTACTCTGAGTCACATCCTGTTGCGTCAGAGGTTATTTCAAGCGACTTCTATGTAGACGATATGCTCACAGGAGAAAACAGTTTAGAAGAGTTGGAGGTCATTCGCAGAGAAGTGACCAAGGTGTTAGAGTTAGGAGGTTTCCAGCTGGCCAAGTGGGCAACAAATCACCCAAGTTTAATGACTAACCAGGGACCAGAAAAATCTCTAATATTCAACACTTCCGAGTCTGTGAAAACGCTTGGGATGAGGTGGAACCCTCAGAGTGATGCAGTTCATTATAGCTTGGTGGATTCGTTTCAGTCCCTACCAGATATCCATTCCTCGATATATTGGTTTGTTTTCCTATGACAGTGTTCAAATTCACGGCTTTGCTGATGCATCGAGTCACGCCTATGGCTGCTGCATTTATATTCGTACCGTGGCTGGGACAAATAGTTTGTCAAGACTGCTAACCGCCAAGTCGAGATTCTCCCCCCTTAAGACAAAGTCGATTCCGAGGCTCGAGCTATGTGCAGCGCATGGGCTATGGGCTCAAGTATGTCCATTGCTTAACAAGTTAGAGTTAGAAAGCATTAACTTCTGGTCGGACTCCCAAGTCACTTTATACTGGCTAAAGAGGGATCCGTCCACTCTAGCAACATTTGTTGCGAATAGAGTTTCTAAAATTCAAGAGCTCTCAGAAAATGAATGAATGTTGTCTGGCGACATGTGCCCACAGAAGATAATCCAGCCGATTTAGTATCACGTGGAACAGACATAGAGGGTTTAAAATGTACGCAATGGGAAAATGGACCAGAATTTTTACTTCGACATTCTAACGAGTGGCCTTCTCATAAGACTGAAGTATCACCAGAGTTACAGTTGTCAGAGAACAAGAAAAGCGTCGCAGTATGTTCCGTCACAACAAACCAACCGTATGTCTTCATTAAGCTTGTTGGAAGATGTTCGTCATTTGATAAACTCCTGCGGATTGTGTAAATCGGTTTATTCAAAGGAAGAAACATAATGGCGATGTTGTTATCTCGGCGAACGAATTGAAGTTATCATTCCTGAGGATGGTCCAAGTATGTCAAAGAGCTGAGTTTGGCTCAGAATATGTCAAGTTAGAGAAATCTGAAACTTTAAGCCCACATCTTCAACGTCTAAATCCTTTCATACACACTAGTGAACAAGAAGGCGTAAAACTTCAATTAATCCGAGTTGGGGGGAAGGTTATTAAAGGCGCCAATTCCGTATGATGCCAAATTTTCTTTGTCCTCAAAATCAGAATTTGTTTCTCTATTTCTTCGAAATCTGCATCGGACTCATTACTGTGCCGGCGCCAAGGTGATGGTATCACTTTTGAGACAGCAGAAATGGCTAATAAATATGCGAGAGACATGCACGAAAGTTGTCCGTAGCTGTGTCTACTGTTTTAAATACAAACCAGTGCTAATGAATCAGATTATGGGAAATTTGCCATCCGATAGGGTCAAGATAGCACGCCCTTTTTTGGTTTGCGGGGTAGATTTTTGCGGACCATTTTATGTGTCGCTAAAGATCCGCGGTAGACCCCCTATCTAGACGTATGTTGCCGTTTTCGTGTGTTTTTCGTCAAAGGCTGTTCACCTTGAGCTCGTTGTAGATTTATCCACTGACAGCTTCTTATCCGTTTTTAAAAGGTTCGTCGGAAGGAGAGGACTGCCGGAGAAGTTGTACAGCGACAACGCCACGAACTTCGTAGGAGCGAGCAACGTTCTCAAGGATCTGAGCGCAGCGTTTCACCACAGTCAGGACCAGTTGAGGGTACGCGGCTCAGAGAGGCGTCGAGTGGTATTTCATACCGCCAAGGTCACCACACTTCGGAGGACTGTGGGAGGCAGCCGTCAAGTCCGCCAAACACCGGCTGCTGCAAGGAGTCGGCAACGCCAAGCTGACAGCAGACGAGCTGAGCACACACCAGGTCGAGGTAGAGGCACTGCTCAATTCCCGTCCAATCGCGTCGCCAGGCAACGACCCCAACGATGGAGAGGCTCTGACTCCAGGACATCTACTAATCGGACAGCCTCTGATCACGCTGCCGCAAGAATCCGGCACAGGCGAAATCTCCAGCAAGGCCAGTTGCGGATATTTGAGGCGGTGGCGAATGCTGTCCAATCTCAAGCAGCAGTTCTGGGCCAGCTGGTCCAAGGACTACATCGCCAGCCTACAGCATCGCAACAAGTGGTGCGTCGAGGGCCGCGATCTGGATGTCGGGTGTCTGGTGCTCGTGCACGAGGACAACATGCCCCCGCAAAGGTGGCTGACAGGCCGCGTGGTGGCAACAACAGTCGGTGAAGACGGGAAAGTGCGTGTGGCGGATATTCGGACGTCAGGAGGCGTCATCAAGCGCGCCATCCACAAGTTGGCATTGCCAATAACCACCGCTTCGAACGAGGAGGTTAAAGCGCCGGGGGCCTTCAACGGGGCCGGAATGTTGGAGCAGTAGATTAAGTTTTATTGTTAGCTTAAGAAAAGATGAATGATGTAATTGAATATATGCAGCCGAACCAAATTGTACAAAAGCTTATCAGTTAAATCATAAACAACTCGGCTATGCTCAAGCTTGAGTGCAACTGATAAGCTTTTATGTTCATGGCTATGCGGAGCTGTATGCTGCTCGGGAAGATTTCGCCGATCGATACTCAAAGCTGCTGGCAGCAATAAAATTTTGGAACCGACTTGCATTTCGTCATCTTCCTCTTCGGAAATTCTCCAGCCGCTAGCCGCCAGTCTCTTTTACTTAAATTTAAAATTGTAAATTTTAATTTCAATTTAAAGTAAACCTTCATAGACTTAATGACGTAACCGCAGACTCCATCCTGAGCTTCCTCAATGAGCTACGAGTCGTAGGAGGCATCAGAGTGTGAGTCGGCGCAATGCTGATGAGCCAAACTGAACTGAGTGGCACTCTTCACATCTCAGGTGGAGTTATGCCTTCATTGCTCTGGCTAATTAACATGGACGACATGTTACAGAACTAGGACTTTCGCAGCAAAGTATCTGGGAGAGATATTGCATTTGAAGCTACCATGGAAACATTACATCAACAAAGGAGTCAACAAGACGAGCATTGCATTTTACTCTTATAGGAAGATGTTGAAAAAAAAACTGGGGCATTCACCCCAAGATAATAATATGGCCCTAGACAGCGGTTGTAAGACCCATGTTCACTTATGAAACACTAGTATACTGGCCAGCATTACCTATGGAATGCAACATCCAGAAACCCACTTGGATACATAAGAGATACATACTCAGGTGCCATGGGAGCACTAAGATTATGCCCATAAACATAATACCAATAGAATATTTTATAAGAAAACCAGCAGGCAAAAGCGTGGTACTACAAGCTAGAGCTGGACTGACTACCTTACCGGCAACTGTAGGACTCTAAGCGAGATAAACTAACAGCTGAACTTTCGTAAGCTCGGGACCTAAGGAATACCGAGGTGAGGATATACTCGGATAGCTAAGCGGCGATCAAATCTCTCGCAAAAGCAAGGACTACACCTACGCTAGTTATCAAATGGCACTAAACACTAGACTTGAATAAAGACAACAGGGTACAAATAGCTTTTGTAAACGGACATAATTACATCACCGGCTTCGAAAAAGCCGACGTGCTCGCCAGGAAAGGGTTAGAAGAAAGCAACAACCGATGTTCAAATCCAGCTAGCAAAGAGTGGTCCATGAAGACAGAGCTCAGAAGCTAGAAACTATACCGGCCAGAACTTTACAGGAAACGGACCGCAGAGCTGACCTCCAAGAGTAAAAGGACATCAGGAGAGTAATGGCAGCCATAGCCGCACGCATAGGCACGCACGCTTGCAAGATGGGTTTAACCTACAATCCACAATGTAGAAAGTACAAGGAAAAAAGCACCGGGGGCACCGGAGTTTTTACTGTGTCACTGCCCAGCACTCAACCAACTCAGAGCGCGTTACTTTGGAGCCCACCAGCTCGGTTCAATGGGGTAAGTTAAAAGGCAGCCAGTAACGACCATCCCTTCTTGCCTGAATGACACGTGCTAGATATAGTCGTCCGATTCTTATGAAATTTACAACAAAATTCTAAAAAAAATATGAAACACTTGTATCTCAAAGTAGAAGAAAATATGTTGAAAACTGACAAAGTTATAATTTTTTTTTCTAAAAATTTCCCGACCGTTCCTATGGCAGCTATATGATATATTAGTCTGATTTTTATAAAATTAAATCAAATAATCTAAAACAACATATAAAGATCATAATCAAAATTTGATCAAGATATGTAAAAAAATCAGAGAAGTTATAATTTTTTTTCAATAAATTTACGGATTTTTTGTATGGCAGCTATATGATATAGTTGACCGACTCGTTCCGACTTTTATACGAGTGAGCGTATATAGAAGACTAACTAAAAGTTTCATTCAGATAGCTTTTAAGCTGATGGACTAGTTTGCGTATAATCGGACAGACGGACGGACGGACAGACAGACGGACGGACGGACAGACAGACGGACATGGCTAGATCGACTGGCTGTTGATGCTGATCAAGAATATATATACTTTATATGGTCGGAAATGCTTCCTTCACTGCGTTGCAAACTTCTGACTGAAATTATAATACCCTGCAAGGGTATAAAAAATACTACGAACCACCAACTACGTAACAGAATATAATCATACAAGTATCTATTTTGTGAATTTTTTCCCGGATACAGTAAAGCTTTCTTTTTTCTTATTATTTAGAGTATTCCCTATACGACAGTATGCCTGAATAACTAAAAATATCGGCACCTAAAAATATGGGTTCCCATACATACAGCTTAAATGATACTTTCAGTCATTCAGCAACTCCTAGGTCGCTGAAAATATCGACTGAGTTACTGAAAAGCCAGTATGGCAAACAAATACCCTCTCTCAGGCTATGGACTCAGCTTTTTTTTTACAGCCTGGCATGCTCCAAATGTTCTGCAAGGAATACTAGACCATCAACTTTGAGACGCAGATCTTCCAGGGTCCAGATGTGCAATGTCCGGGTGCCGTTGGACCTGATGTTGATGCTGGTCACCCGACCGGTAATGCGCGACAAATACCAGCAGATCGTCTTCAAGGACTACGTAAAATCACACCCGTAGCTGTGCTTCTGCCCAGGACCCAGCTACGGATCAGATCATAGTGTAATCATCGGAGATCTTCGCTAATCGGGCCACACGGGCTTCTGCTCTGACCATAATCTTCAACATCTTTAAACTGATAAACATCTCCTTAAGAAGTCCAATGCATTGTTTTTAATTTTTTTATGCATTTTCCAAAATTTGTTACACTTTGACATTAAAAACGCTGAAAGCTTTTTATCAATTCAGTTGCCGACTCCTTTGGGCCGACAAACTATCGCCGATATTTTCAGTAATTCAGTCGTATAGGCAATCCCCTGTTTTTTTTTTTTAAATTGTAAATATATAATAATATGATATAATAATATCTTTTAGTTACATGGATCGGTTTCTAAGGTCTGTTGGATACATTTTCTTCAAAATCAATCTTCTGTTCAATAACCTTCTTGCAAACCTGTTGCGATATCCACTGGACTTATTTAAATACGCAGTTGCCTGATTATTCATGACATCTGCTATCATTGGGATTTTGAGTTCCCTCTCAATATAAACATTTCGGATGTACCATCCCGCTCCTGTAATCCTTCGCAGAGTTTGTGACTGTACCTTGTGAATTTTATTAAAGTTTGTCTTGGCAGCATTAATGCACTTGTCCCTGGCCAAACTAGCAGTGCCATCTGCAAACGTTGCTATTAGTAAGTTGTTGGAGTCCAAAAACGGCATAACGTCAACAGGGGGCATGTAATGCGTATACAGACTGTAGAGAGTAGGCCCTAAAGCACTGCCCAGAGTCAAAAATCAACACCTGAAAGAGAAGTGCCCTGTGGGGTAGTAGCTTTATTGACCGATTACACAGGCCAACAACATTTTATTGACTAAAATGTGGCAGCCGATTCTTATTGGATTTTTATCGTTGAATCCGAATCTGGTCATCAAAATTCCAATTGGTTCTAGTTTTCGAACAACAAGAGGTTTAAGGTGCAAAAAAATCGTGTTTTTGGGACTTTTTGAGTAGCTTTAAGTCAAAAACGCGAAGGATTAAAAAGCTCTATAGGTATCAAAATAAAGACGGCTTACGAGCCCGACAATAACCTCTCTCTATGCAACGGCTTCCGAGCCCAACAACTTCTTTCTGGGATCTGGATCCGAGCCCAACCGCAACTTCTCGCCGGAACGGCTTACGGGCTCGACAACCGCAACGGCCCGCCAAGACGGCCTCCGCGGCAGGCGCTAATGATCTCTTCCACAGGTGCGGCTCATGGCCATAAGGGACATGACGAGAAAGGCCTAGCGGCGACCCGCGATCCAGAGGAGCCTATCGATCCCGGAAGCAGATTTTAGAACGACTCTGTAACCATTCTGAACAATAAAGGCAAATATTAATAATCCTTACGGCATAAATTCTCAGTGTTCGCCTTGGGAAGGTCGGGTCGGGGATCTCTTACAGCAACCACTCCTGAACTAAATTAATTCCTGGACGGATCTTGGCCATCCCGCGGAAGTTCAAGGCACGACATACCGTCACACCCGCTTGTTGTTCGACAACTAGAGCCAGTTGGATACTTTTATGATCAGATTCGGATTCTACAGCAAAAATTCTTTAAGAATCGGCTTCAATATTTTAGTCAACATGTAGTTGTTGTAATTTTGTCGGCCTGTGTTATCTATAATATCTTTTCCAGAGGCCTTGTTGTTTCGAAGGAACTTAATTTTAGACTTCACTTTGGGTAGAGTGCAAGGGCGTTCCGGAAAGGCCATCTGAAGAGGCGTTTCAAGAGATTGAGCTGCTAGCCGTGCTCTCCTGGGCGAAGATGTCTTGAGTGGCGAGGTTTGTAGCAAACGCTTCAGCTCTTTCAAAAGGAGATTTTACCCAGAAGCCTTTTAAATCTCTTTGTCAGTTTCCATATCGCAAAGTTTGAGCTCTCATCAGGACTTATTCCCTCCAGAAATGCGTTTGTGGCTTCTCTTCTCAGAATGGCTAAAACTTTTTTAACTCGGTTGGAGATCTTTCCATACAGCTTTCCAATTGCAGGGTCATTTGTCTTTAAAAGTTCTCTTTTGAGACGTTAGCTACCGTTGAGAGATCAAAGCTACTGCGCACATGTCTTGTCCAATAAGGTGTTACTGATGGAGATGCTAATGAGGCGGTAAGTTTAACCTTCATAATTAGAGTTTCCGCAGCTGTATCGACATCCTCTGTGGTGAGATTGACGACATCCTGAAATACAGTTATTTTGCTGTTAGAGCATTTTTTAAATTAAAACGGAACAAAAAAGTGAATGAAAGAATTCGCCCAATTAATTTGAAAAGAAAAGCATTTGGCGAATTTCATCATTTATTTAATAAGCTGCGA
>VNJS01006123.1:0-10644 GCA_008042575.1 Drosophila watanabei | reverse complement strand
TTCATTCGTCGTCAGCAGAATATCATATGCGCTTGACCTGGTAACTTTACTTTATTGTGGCTTCATATGACATTGCTGCGACTGACGAACTCCAAACTATGCATCATTGCTATTGTCGTAATTGTTGTCGCGACTTAACACTTGAGTATAGGTATGGTAACGCACCCTCCGGGGATACCAAACCGCTGTCGTCACTGCGAATCGAAACGGACAAAACGATGAATGCTCCGAGCACCAGCCACACCCTGGCAGTACCGCGCAGTGTTTCTCCGTCCGCCGGGACCCGAGAAAAATCCGAGGGAGTCCCGCGCACTAGTGCCTCCCCGTCCGACGCAAATGAAAGGCCTGAAGAAGAACAAAAAGTTACATGTGCTTTAAATCGGGACGAGACACCGTGTAAAGGGGCTAACAGTACGCACACATTATCAAAAAATATATATACATAAACTAACATCATATTTATTCAATTACAAACATACACAAATATTTAACAACCAATTACCTACAAAATTATACACACTCATGTAAAACAAATGTATACACATATTAACAGTACATTTTTTTAATTACATATATACACAAATATTTAGCCCGAATTACCTAAACTATATAAACATATATTTAATCAAAATATACAAAATATATAAACATTTTAACGGCAATTCACATAAATAAATATTAACACAAACAAAGAGCTTCCAAAATCTCGCCCGGTCTTTCACTCCCGTCATATATCCGCCCTCCGTACGCTGGCAGTTGAGCTGGCCGTCGCTCGTCCGCTCTTCGCTCCTCAGTTCACCCGATCTTCACTAGCGGCTACCCGAGCTTAAGGACGGCTACTGCGCTCTCCACCTTGCGGCTCTTTCGCTCTCGGTAGGGCGCACGGCCCTTATGCTAAGCTAAGGGCCTCTGCTCTATCCGAACTCCGCGCCGCTAGATGCATTTCGGGAACACTCGCCGTCGATCTCCCGCTCTCGTTTTAGCAATGAAAAGCGGACGGGGGCGTGACTCTATTTCTAAGCTTTTGTCTGTTTCTAAATGAATGTCGAGTAAAACACTACGGGCGCTCCATGCCATATTGGGATATATATATATTTTGTGGATCCTTTAGGAGATACTGGGCACCCCCCTACGCAAACAAACAATAAAAAAAAAATCATCCGTACCAGCGATAAAGGCAACAAAACACGTTTTACATTTTGGTGACCACGACACGAAAAGTTTCGTAACTCTTTGGAATCTTCCTGGAAACTTAAAGTTGTTAAACAAAGCAACACTTTAATCCTCCGACATCGTTAAAGAAACCCATTCCTTAAAACTAAAAATTTTAAATTATCCGAATTATTTTAAAATTTGGCTAATAGTTAACGCCAGAGACGTAAGCGATTTTATATTTACTTTTTCAGCTAGTTTTTGTTGGGTTTGACTCGGAGAAGTTGTTACGATTTTCATTGTGTTTGTACACATTTACATTTTGGTAACACCGACACGAAAAGTTTCGTAACTCTTTGGAATCTTATTGGAAACTTAAAGTTGTCAAACAAATCAACACTTTAAACATCCTTTTACGAGAACTTAGATTCCAGAAAAAAACCCTGAGCGCTAGCAAATAGGATCGTATCCAGCTAGTAAGCGAATAAAACATTCCAACAGTCATGAATTAAACAAGTTTCAATATGACTACCAAGGAGTAGCAAGCAGTCATATAGGCGTTAGATTTGCAGGATGGCGGATGGTAACGCCCCATCCGACTCAGAGACACTGAAGGGGATAGTCAGAGCCCTGCTTCCAAGTGGACAGCAGGTCATTAGCTTCCCAAGAGCTGAGTTTGAAAACATCAGACACGTTACGGAAGCGGAGGTACTGCAGGCTGCCAGGAACTGGAAACTCACGAAAGCATCGGGAACCGACGCGATTCAGAGTAGAGCGACGAAACTGACTTTGGCGTTACTGCCGGATGTAGTTTGGCTGCTACTGCAACTGCTGCTTAAGCCTGGCAACCCACCGGGAGTTGGCTCCTCCTACAGGCCAATATGCTTGCTAGATATTATTGGCAAAGTCTTCGGGAGGGTTATCGCAACCAGGATGACCGAAGCCATCGAAGCAGCTGGTGACACCTTCTAGGAGCAATACGGCTTCAGGAAGGGAAAGTTAACCGTGGACGACATTACGAGGGTCGTTAAAGTGTCTTGAGAAGCTATCACTGGATCCAGGTGGAAGGGAAGAACAAAGTCCAATTGTCTAGTGGTCACCCTGAACATTAGAAACGCGTTCAACACGCCAGATTGGGGGCGAACCCTAGAGTCCCTCCGGTTGTTCGATCTCCCAGGGAACCTGTTAAACATAGCGCAAAACTATTTTGGCAACGGGGTGCTCACTATGGACACGAGCCTAGGTTCCAGAGCATACAAAGTCTCAGCACGAGTTCCGCAGGGTATCGTCATGGGTACCCTGCTCTGCCACGCCATGTATGACGGGGTGCTAAGACTCCCGATGCCGGTCGGCACCAATCTGGTTGGCTTTCCTGATGACGCAAAGTAGCGCCTTTTCTCATTTTACGTTGCAAAAATCATAACCTTTGAACCAAATAAGATATTTAAAGAATTTAAACAGCAACTAGCAGATCATTGTTGTAAAATTTACATATGTATTGAATAATGTGCCACGCCCACCCATTCGCCTTGTTATAGGCTATCAAAATGGAAAAATCGATTTTTTTCTTTGTAGACAATTTAAAAAAAAAATTTTATTTAATTTCTTATCTTTATTATTATGTATTTGCCTAAAAAAAATATTTCGAATGCAAAAAAAATATTTAAATATATAAAACATAATTTTTGGCTGACCTTAAAAAAAAATCTTGTCTTTTTGTATTAGTATTATTAAAAAACCAATGAAAAGGAAAAATTTTTCTTTCAATACAAAAAACATGAACAAATTCAAAACTTTAACCCAAATTATTTTGGTATATTTTACCCCTGAGTTGCTTTGGTTTATGCCGTTGCATGACGCAGCCGATGAAAGTTGATTTTGGTCCAAAAAATATCCACAAAAGTCGAAGTTATAGTGTATTCGGTGGCTTTCACCGGCTTTAGAAGATTGTGAGGACCCGACTTGGCCCTCACAAGTATGTAAATAGTGTAAGTAATTAGCAATAGTGTAAATAGTTAGTTTAAGTTGGGATTTAGGGTATACTAATAAGTTAGCTAGTAAGGGGTATTATTTAAGTAACCATAGCATAGGAGAAACGACAAGACACAGGAGGAGCACAGTTAGTCGCACGCACACACCGCCGAACCCAGCACCCAGGCCTATCAACGGCAAAAGCCGCCGCATAGCAACAGGAACCGGAGTACAGTCGACGACAAAGGCCCGCTTAGCAACAGCGGTACCATCGCCCAGACCACGACGGAGCAGGCATACCAACACATCGGCAGAGCCAACGCACCGGCAGAGCCACACACCGGCAGAGCCAACGCACCGGCAGAGCCACACACCGGCAGAGCCACACACCGGCAGAGCCACACATACCGGCAGAGCCACACACCGGCAAAGCCACACACCGGCAGAGCCACACACCGGCAGAGCCACACACCGCCAGAGCCAACCCTTCGGCAGAGCCACACACCGGCAGAGCCAACCCTTCGGCAGAGACAACACAACGGCAGAGCCCAGACACCGGCAAAGCCAACACAACGGCAGAGCCATACCGGCAGAGCCAACACATCGGCAGTGCCGAACATACCGGCAGAGCAGCAGGACCCAATGGCTGCAGGGCAGAACGCTGCGCAGCCGCATGGCCCAGTGTGCCGATCAAGGAGAGAGAGCGAGAGGGCTCACGGCCGATCGAAAGCAGCGCGCACCCCAGCCGAAGCCAACGCTGCCACGCAAGCACGCTAAAGCTTCGTGTCGGCAGAGGCGAGAACGCTGGCAACGAGGGACGAGCGGCAGAGAGAAGCTGCTGGCAGCGACTCTTATCGGCCGCGAGGAGTTTTTTTCCAACCGGCAAGCCGAGCAGACGGAGTTCTTTTTCGACCGGCAAGCTAAGCAGACGGAGTCTCTGAGCCGCAGCAGATAACTGACATACCCACGAGGATCGCCACGCGGAGTCACAACATGGACACGTCGGTGGCCGCCACCCTGGATAGGCTGGCCCCCAAGTTGGCGGAGTAATTGGGTGAGCTGGGCCTCGGGCCAACCCCGCGTGGGATCACCAGTGCGTGCGAGGTAGGGACAAAGGATTAGGGTTATTTAAGTTGACGCAAATTTAATAAAATGAATGATTAGGAGACATAACGAAAACCATTGCGCCTCATTTGGATCTCCCCGCTTCCCCTCCTCCTTCGGACCCAAATTCGCCGCCGGGGCCAACGGGCGTACACGGCTGCCGGTCGACGGGGCCGCAAACGCCAGTGCCCCGAGTGCCGCGCCTTTCTCTCCCGACCTGGAGACGGCTGCCGGTCGAGGGAGTATCCCCAGGCTCAAGGGGGCGGTGCATGGCCGACTTTGCCGCCACCCAGCCCGGACACGGCTCCTCCCCCTCTCTTTTCCCCGGCCCGGGGGCCAAGGCGTAAACGGCTGCCGGTCGAAGGGGCCGCGAACGCCGAGGCCTCCCACGGCCATCTCCTTCCTCTCCCGATTAGGAGACGGCGCCCGGACAAGGTCGTGCTCCACTTGGGGATTCCGGGCCCAAGGGGCGGTGCACGGACGACGTGGCCGCACCCGGCTCGGATGCCCTCGCGGCTGGTTCGGAAGCGCTTCCGGTCGACGGGGCGTTCCCTAGGCCATCTCCCTCGCGGGCAGTGATCTCGGCCAGAAGCCGGCGCCCGGACGACGGGGCCGCTCCTGCCGACTCACTGCCACGCCAAGCGATCCTTTTACGGGTCGTTCCCGCCACTCCAACCCTGCCAATGTTACCCAAATTCCGGCCAATCGGCCCATTCCCTGTCTGTCCCCGAAAAAAAAATATTTTTCTGTGGAGGATCCTGGTCTGACTGAGTATTTATCCTGGCCCGTGATTAGCATCCTTACAAGATATAGACTACTTTAGCCAACAAAAAAGTGAAAAAAATGGACACCTGGCAAGTAGCGATTCACCTGTGCAAGCACAAACCCAAGTGCCGCTTTTTTAGCATAGTTTACAGCTAATGAATGTATCTATCATTTGAATGCAAAAATGGAAATATTTTTTAACTTTTAATGCTATGAGCATTCTACATTCTACATTTTTCTACAAAAAATATCTTAAAATTGATTTTGTTGTAAATTTTTAATCCTTGGGAAATTCTCTGTATATTAAGTATGGTTAAAATCGTTTTTGCTACATCGGCTTTTTTAATTTTTTCAACGGCTTTTGTTCTAGAGGCGCTACTGTGCGACGTCGCCATAGTGGTGGAAGCCAAGGACCTTGTGCCACCTCAACGCGGCTGTCCAAGCCGTATAGTCCCTGCTAGCGGTCGCAGGCCTGAAGCTGGCGGCCCACAAAACGGAGGCAGTGCTGGTCTATAGTCAGAAAGCGGTGGATACCGCCAGCGTGAGGGTCGATGGGACCACGATCCGGTCGCAGATCCTATACGTCAAAAGCTACGTTAGATGGGTGGAGGCTGCGTGCTGTCAGAATCGCCTGCGGCTTCCGGACGATCTTGGAAGACGCGGCGTTAGTCATCGCCGGTCAAATGCCGCTGACGAAGCTAATACGGGAGAGAATTGAGATCCACGCAGCAGCACAAGGCAGGAAAGCAACACTCTAGTCAAAAACCGAGGTCAATGACATCGCCAGAGGGAGGAGGATTGAGAACTGGCAGGCTTGCTGGGACTTCTCAACAAAGGGCCGCTGAGCGCATACCCTTATAACACTATGGTTGCGCTGGGTGGAGATCGCACGATTAGGTTGACTTTTTCCTCACTCAGGCTCTTAATGGTCACGGCTACTTCTGGAGCTCCCTTAAGCGCTTTGGCCACAAGTCGGAGGACTTTTGACAGGAGTGCGGCTCCGGCATCATAGCGGACGCACAGCAAGTCCTCTACGAGTGCCGAAGGTTCGACTGCGTGAGGCAGGAGCTGGAGGAATTAATATGCACCAAAACACTGGTGTCGACGATGCTGGAAGAGCAGAGAGAAAAAGAACCCAAGTGTGGCAGTAGCCGGGCATAGACCCGCCCTAATTGTTTCATCCTAACTGCTGAAATCTCAAATAATACTCGATCAAGTTTTATTCCTTTAAAATATATTAAATTTTTGGGCCAGGCGCAGTCGCCCCTAAAGTTTTTGGTCCGGCAGGAAGTGCTGGCAATGTGGAACACGACACTTGGTGGCAACACCTTCGGTGAGTGCCCAAAGTGGAAGACCACGAAGCACCAACATGTCTTAGAGTCGCGAGAAGCTTCTTAGAATCGACTCCCTCTCAGTCTCTCGCTGGCAAGTGCCGTGGGCCAGGCCCAATACCGGGCCTGGTACCGCTGACCCTTTAGCTCCATGCTAATACCAAAATAACACCCTTAGTTGACCGTCGCCTGCGCGGCATTCGTCCGGTCTTTATTGTGGCCCTCGTATGTGTGGAACAAAGTACCCGTAGCTTTACCCTTCCTCATTAGTTTGGTCTGTTTTCTCCTTCACCTCTTCCTCTTCCCGTCCGGCTTCCTACTTTTCCTGCCCACGTTGCTCTATTTCTTCCCACCGATCTGTTTCTGTTTCCTCCATGTCGATCTCCTCCAGCTGTTCCGTGAACTTTTTTCAATAGCAGACTTCAAGTACACCTCAGGTTCTCCGCCTTCTGGTATACTCCATTGGTTTCGAACCACCCGGCACAGCAGTTGATAGCTTTGGTAGCCATTCCATTATGCCCCGTACTGTCGAGCCCCATGTGGATCTCTGGGATGAGTCTGCGCTGTGCCTGTGCGAGAAGTACTCCACCAGCTCCTCTGTTATCTTTCTCGCACTTTCCAGCTAGCTGGGAATGCAGTTTCAATCAATTGCCACATCTTTTAGAATGAAAAATGACGTCAATTGGTGTGATCCCATATGCTGTCACCCAATCCTCGATTTTTCGTATAAGCACCAGTTAATTGGTAGTCCATGATAACGTACTCTCCAGCTTCGTATCCGAATCGTATTTTTCTTGGATTCCATCTCTGTCTCTGTAGTCTCTCCTCTTGTTTGATTCCACCAGTTCTCCTTCTACCGTTTCCGTATAGTCGTTGTTTCGTAACATCCTGTCTCTCTTTATTCGCTTTGGTCGCTTACTCTGTAGTTTCGTTTCTTGTGCCCATATTGACATTACTCTATCAGTGTCATTTCGTCGCCACATGTATTGGTCAGTCGGGCTTCGGGTAGCTTAGGGACGGCCAGGATCCGTTCAGGATATAATTTGGTTCAGGCGTGGGTGCTTTAAGAGATCCCCGACCCTATTCCCCAGGGAGAACAATGTGGGTTTATGCTGTAGAGACTATGATGGTTGCGTTTATTATTCGTATAGTTACAGGAGGTCGTAAGGAAATATGCTTTCGCGATCGGTGCGAGATCTTTGTTTTGTTTTTCGTTTGTCACGGCTCCTTCTCTAAGGGTTGAGCTCGTAAGTCGTTCACAGAGAAGTTGCTTTTGGGCTCGAAAGCCATCCCAGAGAGAGGCTAGAGTTGGGTTCGAAAGCCGTTTATAGAGAAGTTAGGGCTATGGGGGAATACGGGAAACTTAATACAATGTTTCGATTATCGTTTCACATTTGAAAGTGAATGCTCGTGCTTAATTTCTTGTGTTTTCGTTTTGTGTAGACCTTTCTTAAAACACGTCGGGCTTTATTAAAAAGTTAATTTGGTGTCAATTAAAGTTCCAGTTTACTTTGCGTGTGCATGCAGTTTTCCCGTTGTGTGTTAATCTACATTTATTTCGTAATATAATTTGTGCCGCTTGTGTTTGTTTTTTCATATTTTGCATTCCATTTTGTGCCTTGTTTGTATAGCCGTTGTTTGCGACGCGCGACGTCGACACATAAACGTTTTTAAGCTAGCTTACTTCAACGCGCTTGCTCTCTCTGTCCAGCTACAATTCTTAGCTTATAAGATATTTCATCTTATTTCTCGCCCTACTCTCTTTAGTATAACTGGTACAGTGGTAAGTATCTATAATGGCTACAGCAATTGTCCGCTTTGTTAAAGCCTGCACCTGAGATCGAGTGCTAAAAACGAATCGGTATCGGAAGGTGCCGTGGGAGTGATCGCGCCCCGACGACATCCGTTATGTCCCCTGGGTGGTCCCAAATATTGATCCCTCAGAGTCCCGCAAATTCACTCCCTCAGAGTATTTGGCCTGGACCACCGGCCAATCTCCGCACTGCAGCTGTTCAGTCTGCCTTGCCGAAAGCACTTATTGCAGTATCACAAAGCAAATATTCGTTTCGCGGCTCTCCACTGCTCAGAGGGATGTATATTCCTTTATACATGTCAAAACTGGAGGCGAAATAATAAAAATTAAGGTGGAAAAAATGTACTTTTTCTTACCCTAGGGATATTTCTTCTTTCAAAATATGAGTCCCAACCGAACTCTTTGACACAATGTGTTCATAAAATTTCTGGCCAGAGTATCATGTTGTCAAAGAGTACGAAACGAAGAAAAAGAAAAGGCGGCCTATAAAAATTATTCTTCCTAGTCCCGATCTGACCCCTAGGGCCTCTACCTCTGCTATTACTGTCCCAAAAAACTAACTAATTCTCTTAATATTTCCTATCAGAGCGCAAGAGGCTTCCGTAGTAACCTTACTAAATTGTATCGTGATAGTCTGTCGTGTTCTTTTCAGGTTACGAGAATAAATAATGATCAGCCAATAGCTGGTTTATTTGCGAAATTTTTTCACACAAAATGTTAAGTCCTAACATAGCTTACACGACAGCCCTCTTCTTTTAGATATTCATTGTGTTTATGTTTACTTACCAGGTTCCGACCGAATACCTGGATGTGTGGTTATTTATTATTATTATCAACTACAAGGGAATCTCTAAGTTGTCGGTTATCCCAAAATGTTAACCTTGTGTTCAATATAAGGATTTTGCTTCCCAGTCAGATTTACAAACAGGTCCCAATAATTTTCAAACGTGGTACCGCGTAAATGTAATAAATTTAAACGGCTCTAAATGCAAGCTATTGACTTTCTCTCCTGTCGTTCCAAAGCTTGCAACTTATACAGTGACCTGCTGCTTTTTTGAAAGAACTAATATAGTTAAGGATTAAGGTGTCCGCCTGGACCCTTAACTTGACTACATCGATTTTACCAGGTGCATGGAGAATAAAACCAAGGGTGTGCTTATATTTATTCTATGGTGGTCAAAAGAATTCGTTGACTGTGTTACGAAAATTATATATAAATATATATAAATAATATGGATATGGATATGAATATGGATGAATATGGATCTTGCCGCTGAAGTGCTCAGTATATATATAATTAATAATATATATATATATATAATTAATAATATATATATATATAATTAATAATATATATATATAAATATATATATTTAATTAATAATATATGTACTGAGGACTTCCTTATATATGTATATATATATATATATATAAATCAGGGCCCGTAAATAATGATTATTCATGTTTTCTTTAAACAAAAAAATCATTCACTTGGAAAAGCCGCATAAAAAAACTAAATACACCAGTCTGCTGCTATTTGGGCGATATTCCAAGATACGCAATGATTGCAGATTTGAAGATTTTTATAAATTTTATCCAATTTAATTTATCAATTTTTGAGTTTTTTTCATTCACTCAAAGAATAATTTTTATCATTGCAAGCGAAAAAAATAACACTTAAAAAATAATCATTATTTTTTGAGCGATATTTTTTCGCTCAAAATATCGCTCAAAGTCGAATATCTTTTTAATTAGAGGTCTTTTTAGAATTTTTTTTACATAAACCTATAAAGTAAGTGAAGACGAATCTGAAATATTAATTCTTCATTTAAAAAACACGTTTTTAATATATTTTTTTTAAGTTTATTTTTTTGATCAAAATATCACTCATAGCTTCTGTCTTAGATGTTCATTCGGAAAACTTTTCACAAACCCGTCTAAAGCAAGTGCTAACGAACCCAAAAACACCAGCTCTTAGAAAAATACAATTACTATTTTGTATTTCTAAATTTGTAAAGCGTATTTTATTTATTTAATTTTACAAAAAAGCAGATTTTGTAATGAATCTGTAGAAAGATTGCTCCTCATCTCGGTCAGCACCAATTTAAGAGCCGAAAACGATCTTTCAACGCTGACCTGAGTTGAAGGAACAGCGTGAACAATTTTTGCCAGCATAAATAAAAATATGGTAAGGCAAATTTTTTTGTTTCCCAATATTCCATAATATTTAGTTTAACATCAACTGGCTTTGGGTTGTAGTTATCGATTTCCAGGTAAGCAGCCTTAACAACCTCGCTGTAGCTGTCTTCTGCGTCTTCGTCACCTGATGCAACCTCAATAGAATTAAGGAACTCATTTAACAGTGAACTGGTATTCGACTCCGCGACCGGTTGTGCATTCTGGGCTGTTTTTTGCGAACTTGGTGATGGTTCAGGACTATCAATGCATAATGAAGAAACCTATTAACAAATTTTCAGTTAAGCTTTTTATACATACTAAATTTTTGTG
>VNJS01006121.1:0-11822 GCA_008042575.1 Drosophila watanabei | reverse complement strand
AGGCAGGCTGCATGCATGGACGTATGGCCGCCTCTGGTCAGCCCCCACGCCGGGGCTGACTGTGCGGTTAGGGGGTGGGGCGTTGTGGGGTAGGCGGGTTGGTTTATGGGGCTGAGGATTTACAGTCAGGCACGTTAATGGCAGAGGCGCCGTGTGCGTCAAACCAGACCGTGCCGTCGTCGACCATAGCTTCTCCATTGTGCACAAACATGTCGTGCGGGACGGCGCGCTGGAGGCTGAGGCGGACGCAGGGCGTGAAAATGCGGGGCCATGCCGCAAAAAGAGCTTCCGGTGTCTTGAGAATTTGCGTGTGCTGACCATTGATCCTTAATGGCCATGACACCAGTTTTGCAGTGTCCGCTTTATTCCCGCTGAGGGCGCTTTGCAGGAAGTGCTTGACCATTGCTTCAAAAACCGCAGGCGGAGCGTCTGTGACAGACTCATACAATGTGTCCGGANCGCTGAGGGCGCTTTGCAGGAAGTGCTTGACCATTGCTTCAAAAACCGCAGGCGGAGCGTCTGTGACAGACTCATACAATGTGTCCGGAGTGAGAGAGTCTGTTGTCACCAGATTTAGGAGAACGGGATAGGTCTGTGTGCCTTTCTGCCAGGTTCCGGCCAGTTCCGTGGCGGATTGCAGGGAGAGGGGCTTTGTGGCTGTTTTATCGGTGGTTGTAAAATGCAGCGAGAAATGGCCACCGCCCGGTTCATCCAGCGTAATCTGCTCGCCGGTAATCTGGCCAGTGAGGGGAATATCCACCAGATTTTTTGTATAGAAATAGCTTGCAGAAGTCAGTTTCTGATCCGGCAGAACAGAAAGGGTCGCCCCGATGCGATAGGGGCCGAGGGTGCCGAGTAACCGGTAGTTTTCAGCTTCCGGGTGTGATGTGGCCGCAGCAGCGGGCAGGTCTGCCGGAGGGCCGGGCGGAGAGGCTGGCGTACCGGCGATGGCACCTGCGGGGGCGATGGCAAAGGTAAAAAGGCTGAGCGCCAGAAAGGCAGTGGCTCTTCGCATCATCATCCGGTCCTTATGCTGTAAGAGGTGGGGAAAAGTGGTGCAGGCGTGTCAAACGTCTGCGGGGTGGTGTGGGAGGAGGCGTGGTGTGCGTGGTGAGGTGTCGTTGTGGGACGATACGGTAGGAACGGCAGGAGGGTAAACATGATTTGTGAAATCTGTGGAACAGACTTTCCGTGCACGGCGGACACCCAGTGCTGGTGTATGCAGGTGCCTCACGCCCTTCCGCTCCCTGCCAGTGAGGCTCCGGGGTGCGTGTGCCCGGCCTGTCTGGAAAACCTGATCCGGCGGTCTCGTGCCGGGGAACACGTCTCTCCAGAGCCGGCATGACGGGTGATGGGACCTGATTTATTGAAAAACAGAAAAACATAATTTCAATAAAAGATGATTTTATAAAACAGTTTTACAAAATTCAGAACGGGGTTGCATGAGGTGAGCGCATTGCCGTTGCGCAGCATAAAGCGGCGAAGTTTTGATGCAGATCAAAGGCGGTTAGGGCAAAGCTGCGGAAACTGCTTCCGGTAAACACAGGAGCCTAAAACGGGCGAAGCCTGAGGGCCTGCTGCATGGAATGGAAGGATGTTCGGATGACCACCACGGCCAGCACAAACAAGACAGTCGAGATTGCAGGCACCCGCTATGAGATGCTGGGCACCATGAATGACGGGGACTGTAAGGTGCGCCTGAAAAACCTCGGCGGAGAGGTCGTGGAAATGACCTGTGACTCCTTTATCAACCAGCTCAATAACGGCAGCGCCCGCTATCTGTAACCGGGCTGGGGAGCTTGTGCGCCGGGTGTGCTGCGGAAATGCAGGACGCCGGGGCAGAGGCCTGAGCGAGGTTTTCTGGAGTTCCTGACGGTGCGACTGGCCTGAAGGAGAAGGGCGGCGAGGTCCGGGCGCTGCGCAACGCAGGTCCGGACTTACTGGCCGCGCAACAGGGTGGCCTGCTGAGGCACCACACCGGGATCATCTGGCAACAGACTGCCTGTAACGGGGTTTGCGCCAGAAGGAAGCCTGACCAGATACAAACGCCCCCGGCGGAGCAGAGCCGCCGGGGGCGTTTGTGCGTTTTGGGGGGAACCCCTGCGTGTTTAGTTTTTAGTCCATGCGGACAGACGGGCGGACAAAGCGGTCCAGCCAGTCCGTCAGGCAGGCAATGGCCCCGCGCGGAACGCCGTACAGTTCAAACTGATGCTGGCGGTACAGTGCCGTGTGACCCAGCCGGGCGCTCAGCCCGTTGAGCGCGCCGCCACCAAAGGTCTTGCCATCCGCGAAGGCACCCCAGCCGTTGTAATTGCCCAGAGCCACAATCGCGCCCTTGTTGTTGAACTTGAAGGGCGGCACTGGCGTCTGGCTGACAATCCATTGCGGCAGATATTTTGCCAGATGATGGGCTTCCTGCCGGGCAACCTGTGCCGTGGGCGGGAGCGGGCTTTCTGTGATGAAAGAACAGTCACCAACCGCAAAAATCCGCTCGTCCAGTGTGGTTTGCAGATTGGGTTTCACCACAAGCTGGCCGCCACGGGCGCATTCCAGCCCGTCCATTTCCTGCGTGACATCCGGGGCTTTGACCCCGGCCGCCCAGACGCGGAACTGTGCATCCACGCGGGAGCCGTCTTTCAGGATAAAGCCTTTTTCATCCACCCCGCTGACCATTGCCCCGGTGCGGACGGAAATTTTGAGGGATTCAAGCTGCTGCCGGGCTTCCTCGGAAACCTTTTCGGGGAAGGACGGCAGGATACGCGGCCCGGCTTCCAGCAAGGTGATGCGCATGTCCGGCGTTGTGGGTGTAAAATTGTAGAGCGAGCCGATATCCAGCGCCTTGTGCAGTTCCGCAGCAAGCTGCACGCCCGTAGCTCCCCCGCCGACAATAGCAATGTCCAGCGGCGTGCCGCGCCCGTAGGCCTGCAGAATGGCATGACGGAAGCGTTCATTAAAATTGTTTGCTTCCACCACATTATCCAGAAAAATGCAGTGCTCTTTAACGCCCGGTGTGCCGAAATCATTCGCGCGGCTGCCAATGGCGAAAATCAGCGCATCATAATCCAGATGCCGCTCTTCCAGAATAATTTCCTCATCATCCTGCTCGGTCAGCGGGGCGAGGGTGATGCGGCGGGCCGTGCGGTCCAGACTGGAAATTTCGCCATAGCAGAAGCGGAAGCCGTGCCCCGCCGCATGAGAGACAAAGGTAATGCGGTCATTCTCGTTACGGGCAGTCCCGGCGGCAAAGCAGTGGAGCATAGGCTTCCAGACATGGCTGAACCCTTTATCCACCAGGGTGATATCCAGCTTGCCTGCGCGGCCCATGCTGTGTCCCAACCGTGTGGCGAGTGCCAGGCCGGCAATGCCGCCCCCCACAATAACCAGACGAAACCGATCACTCATAACGTCATTATCCTTTCGTGTTCCGCCCGTGCCACAAGCCACTCTCAGAGGCCAGTATCAGCGGCGGAACAGATCTGCGCAACACACCGGCTCTTGAGGTCACGCAAATGTCTTTATGCAGGCGGGCTGGCCTGCTCAGCCTGCGGAAAGGTCCACAAGGCCAATCAGCCCGTCTTCAGTCCCAAATCCCAGCAGGCATCCGTCCGNAGCGCGCTGATGGCGCTGGTGCCGTTCAGACAGACCGGAAGAACCCGTTGCGATTCCGGTTCGATCATAATAACAGACCCGTCCGCAAAGCCAGCCGCCAGAATTTCCTGCTCCGGGTTATAGGCCACGCGGGTGCAGAGCGCGCCGCCCATACCGGGCAGTTCCGTCGGCGGTTTGCCCATGGGGCCGCCCCCAAAAAACGGCCAGAGCACCACAACATCCGCACCGCTGGTGGCCAGCCACTTTCCCGTGCGGGAGAAGGACATGGACTTCACTTTGGTGGGGTAGCCGCTCATGCGGATATTGTGCCCGTCAGACAGCCGCCAGCCATGCAGGTCATTATCCTGCATGGAGGTGATCAGGGCCTCGCCAGCCGGATGGATTGCAATGCCGGTATGGCTGCCTTTCCATTCAAGCGGGCGCACGCTCTCACTTTTGGGCTGCGTGTACCACACGGAAGCACCGTTGTAGTGGGACGCCGCTATCCGCTTGCCCTTGGCGTCAAACACAATGCCGGTGACGGAGGAGGGATGCTCCAGCGTTTTCAGCACGGCCTCGCCCCGGCCATCCCGCAGCTCAACCTGCTTGCCTGCCGCGCTGGCGATGTAGGCTGTCTTGGCGTCGACATGCGTGGCGATATGCTCAACCCAGCGGCGGGTCTTGCCGAGTTCTTCCACTTCTCCGTGCATATCCAGACGGCACAGGCGGCCATCATCCCCGCCGGTCAGGAAGCCGGAAGGGTCTGTATCCGGAGCAAGGGCGAGGGCCGCGCCATCATGCACGGCATAGGTTGCCCAGCTTGCCGGTTCCCGCAGGTCAGCCCGGTGGGCGATAATCACATCGCCTTCAGCTGTGGTGAAGGCAAAGCGCATGTTATCGCGCGAGGCCGAGCAGGCGGTGATATGGCCATCCACAGTGCGGGATGCGCCGCGTTTTTCAATCAGGCCGCGCAGGGTGCTGGAGGTGCTCATGAAACAGCGCAGCTTTCAAACCCGCGCCGAAGCTGGGGCCGGTTGAGGTTACGACCAATAAAGACAAGGCGGGATTCCTTCGCCTCGCCCTCTTTCCACGGGCCGATGGAATTGCCGTCTGCCATCATATGCACGGCCTGAAACGCAAAGCGGTCCGGCTGGCCTTCAAAATTCAGAATGCCTTTGGTGCGCAGGATATCAGCACCTTTTTCCTGCAACAGAGCGCTGATCCACATCTGGAAGCGGCCTGCATCCAGCGGGGTTTTGAGGGTGAAGGAGATGCTATTCACATCTTCCTCGTGATGATGGTGCGTGTTTTCCAGAAAGTCCGGCACGGCGGACAGGGTACGCTGGAGGTCAAACCCGCCAACATCCATCACATCCGTCAGCTTCACGTTACCTTTCTGCGCTTTATGGATGGGCGCGAAGGCGTTCAGCTTGCGGATGGCGTCTTCCACCGCTTTAAGCTGAGCCTCATCCACCAGATCGGTTTTGTTGAGGATGATCACATCCGCAAAAGCGATCTGCTGGTGGGCTTCCGGGCTTTCCTTCAGTGTTTGCAGGAAGTTCAGCGCGTCTACCACAGTGATGACGGCATCCAGCCGGGTTTTGGCGCGTACGTCCTCATCCGCAAAAAAAGTCTGAGCAACCGGAGCGGGGTCAGCCAGACCGGTGGTTTCAATAATAATGCCGTCAAACTTGTTCCGGCGCTTCATCAGGCTGCCCAGAATACGGATCAGATCACCGCGCACGGTGCAGCAGATGCAGCCGTTGTTCATTTCGAACACTTCTTCATCGGCATCGACCACGAGGTCATTATCCACGCCAAGTTCACCGAACTCGTTAATGACGACAGCATATTTGCGGCCATGTTCCGCCGTCAGAATATGGTTGAGCAGCGTGGTTTTGCCCGCACCCAGAAAGCCCGTCAGAACCGTGACGGGAACCAGTGTATCCGCAGGATCGGACGTGGGGGACGCATCGGACATGAAGCAAGGCCTCCGTTAAGATTACATTCGTGCCTCTTCATATAGGGGGCCGGAGCGCGGAGGGCCAGAGACGGGGCTGAGTTGTTTTGGAGAGCTTCTGCAAGAGGGGGGACGGAGACGTCTGAAAGACGGACAAAAGAAACCTGCGGGCGTAATAATTAACAAACAGTATATAATGCTTTTTTACGGTCATTTTTTAGACAAAAAAAGAACGATTTTTTTTGAGTAAAACTTAACAAAAAGGATTCGTTGGGCTGCGCGGTTTTCTCATATTTTCCAATATATTCTTATTTTATATATAGATATCTAATATGTAATTTTTATATCTTTGATTCTAATGGGAAAAGACACTCTTCACGGAAGAGTGAGGCTGGTGGATAAAAATTAATAAGCCTTGAGAGGCTTTCATGTGCTGTAAAAAAAATGGAACAAAACATTCCTTATTTTTTCTGAATTTTTCAGAGAGGGAATGTATGGCCTTATTCATGTATTAAATAAGGCACGTTTGTGGCTTGTCTGGATAAGATTAACAGGAGGTCACGTTATGGCTCAATACACTGGAACAACGGCCTCAGGCCTTGTTTATACAGCATCCTCGACCAACATTGGGGTGCCCCCCCTTCTCGGAACGGTTGTCTATGACGTCACAATTGCAGGAAGTGACGGAACGACTATTAAAACTCTTTCTGGCCTGACTGCGGGTATCCAAATTATCGGTCTTTCTGTTGCGCCAACGGGAAATGTCGTTACTGGAAGTGATAGTATTACGACACTTCTTGGTCTTGTCGGCGCGACCTATGTGACTATGCCGGGCAGTACGGGCGGTATTAACATTGTTGCCAATGCGGTCAGTGGTAATACGTACTACATTGGTGGCAATACAGATATTAATATTGCTGTTAATGCGCTTTCCGGAAATACGCTCAATATTTACGGAGGTACGGCAACCTTCTCCGGAAGTCTTGTTGCAGGACTCCTTTCTGGATCGACAATCAATATTGGTTATGGCGGGACTTATTCCGGCTCCGTCGGGCTGATCAATATTCTGAGTGGCTCGACCGTTAATTTTCAGGACGGTGGCGGTACACTGATCCTGAATGCGGATAATCAGGTGCTCAACCTTCTTGCCACGACAGGTGTGAAGGGGGTGACGTTTAATAATTATGATCCGTCTGTTGATACAATCGAGCTACAGAACACGGTTCAGCCGATTGGAAGTTATCAGATTTCGACATCTGGTTCAGGAAAAACCATTACTCTGTATGGAGCAAACGGGACGGATGTTGTTGCGAGCTATGCTGTTAACACGGCAAGCGGCGTAACCCTGCCTGACGGCGTTTATACGAGTATCGGCAGTCATGATCAGAGCGTTAATCCGCTTGAAATCACATATAGCAATGGCAATACCTATATTGGTGCCTGCTTCCTCGCCGGGTCCATGATCCGTACTCCGCAGGGTGAACGGGCGGTTGAATCGTTAACAATTGGCGAGACGGTTCTGGTTTTTGAAAACGGCCAGCCTGTTGAACGTCCAATTGTCTGGACGGGCAAGGCGCTGGCGCACGTGCGCGCTGGTCTGCCCGATGATGAGGCCGGTTATCCCGTGCGCGTTATGAAAAACGCGATCAGTTCTGGTGTGCCGGACCGTGATCTGCTGGTAACGCCGGAACATTGCCTGTATTTTGAAGGGCATTTTATTCCGGCCCGCATGCTGGTGAATGGCCGCACGATCCTGTTTGACCGCAGCGTTACCACATATACCTATTATCATATCGAGACCGCGCAGCATTCCGTGATCACGGCCAATAATGTGCAGACGGAAAGCTATCTGGATACGGGTAATCGTGGCAGCTTCCGCCCGTATGGAACGGTCTCGCGGATCAGTGGTTCTCAGGCGCGGAGCTGGGCTGAAGATGCCGCCGCGCCGCTGATGGTGGAACGGCATGGAGTGGAACCGGTTTTCCGGGAGCTTCTGGCTCGCGCCGAGGCCATGGGGGTGCCGGAAGCTGCTCCGGCTCCTACCCTGACGACGGAATCCGGCCTGCATCTGGTAACTGAAGATGGGCGCCTGCTGCGCTGCATGCGTACAGTACGCGGGCAGGCCCTGTTTATGGTGCCGGGGTCTGTGCAGGCGGTGCGGCTGCTCTCCCGCACCAGCCGCCCGTGTGATGTGCACGGACCTTTTGTGGATGACCGTCGTTCCCTCGGTGTCTGCGTGGGTGAGGCTGCGTTCCAGCTTGGCGGAGCTGTCGTGCCGGTGACGGTCCATAAGACTGAATCGTCTCTGACTGGCTGGGCTGAACTGGAGAGTGGGGCAGGACGCTGGACCATGGGTGATGCCCTGCTCCCGCTGCCAGCGCGCGCGCCGGAGAGTTTTGGGATGCTGAGCCTGCAAATTCTGGCAGGTGGTCCTTACGTTGAGCAGGAAACTGAAGAGGCGTCCCGCGTTTCAGGGATCTGATTTTTCCTCAGTTTTTTAAGAAGAACAGGAAAGGCTCGGCATTTATGCCGGGCCTTTTTTCATGCGTAAATTTTCCGGGAATTTTAATAAGTATTTAATGGTTTTATTTTAAATAACAGAGTCGGGTTAAAGAAGTTGTTCCTTAATGAAAGATTAAGATATGACCGACTATGTAAATGATTCAGGTGTTGTTTACTCTATTGTTCCCAATACAATTTTTGGGGTTGTTACATCCTATTCCGTAACAATTACCGATCCGGATGGAACGGTGACGGATCTTGGAAATGTGGCCTCCGGGAATGTTCTCACACAAAATGGTGGCACCCTCTCCATTGTTTCCATTCTTGGGATTGGTGGCGGTGCGTTTGTTGTTCCGCCGGGAGTAACCGGGACAGTTAACACGCTGATTTCCGCGCTGAGCGGTTCGACAATATATGTGGGTGGCACAGCAACCATTACGACAGCTGTTTCCGCTCTCAGTGGGATGACAGTGAATGTGGATGGCGGCACAGCCACCATGGGAAACAACCTGCTGGCAGGGGCGCTTTCGGGGTCAACCGTTAACCTGACCAATGGCGGCACCTTCAGCAACGGCGCTGGTCTTATCGCGCTTCTGAATGGTTCAACAATCAACTTTGGCACGGGCGGCGGGACTTTTATCGCCAATGCGGGCGGCACTGTACTGAATCTTTCCTCAACGACCATTACAGGGTTTGATGCGGCCAAGGATTATATTTCTTTCGAAAACCTGTCTTCCACGCCAGCAAGCTATTCTATTAGCAGCTTCCTTGGGTCCCAGACCATTACGGTCTATGACGCAAACAAGGCGACAATTGCGACCGTGAGCGTGGACGGGGATAATTTTGCAACCGGCAATTACTCTACCAGTGCTGCTGGTCCTCTCACTGTGTCCAGCGATGGTAAATCCCTGAGCATTGAAGCTGTCGGGTCTGTCTGCTTTCTGGCTGGAACAGTGCTCAGCACGCCTACGGGCGACATTGCGGTTGAAGATGTGCAGGTGGGCGATAGCCTGCTGACGTTTAAAAACGGCAAGCCTGTTGCACAGCAGGTTATCTGGGTTGGCTCTCGCAAGGCGGACGTGCGCGCGGGTCTGCCGCTGGATGAAGCTGGCTGGCCGGTCCGGGTGCGTCAGGGCGCTCTGGCAGACGGCGTGCCCAGCAAGGATCTGCTGATTACTCCGGAACATTGCCTGTATCTTGAAGGGCAGTTTGTGCCGGTGCGTATGCTGGTGAATGGAGCGACCATTGCCTATGACCAGACGATCCGCGCTTATACCTACTATCATGTGGAAACCGAGCAGCATGCGGTCATCATGGCTGACGGTGCGCTGACGGAAAGCTATCTGGATACGGGTAACCGCCGGGCCTTCCGTCAGGCTGGCACGGTTGTGCGGATCCCCGGTCTGGCACGCAACTGGGCTGATGATGCCGCCGCTCCGCTGATGACGGCGCGTGAGGCTGTTGAGCCGCTGCACCAGTCTCTGGCCCTGCGGGCAGAAAAGCTGCGGGCTGCTCAGTCTGACGTGACGCCCCCTGTGGAAGAGGCCGTTCTGACAACAGACCCCGACCTGCATCTGGTGACGGAAAGCGGTGCCATCATCAACAAGGCCCGCACGCATAACGGGCAGGCCATCTTTATCGTGCCGCCGCATGTGCAGACTGTGCGTCTGGTGTCCCACGCCAGCCGCCCGGTGGATACCATTGGCCCGTTTGTGGATGATCGCCGCGTGCTGGGTGTGCTGGTCGGGCGCATGATGCTGCAGGATGGCAACCGTGCGGACGCCCGTATTCTGGAACCGGCAGCGGGGACACTGATCAACGCAGGCTGGCATACCGCGGAAGCCGGGCAGAGCGCACGCTGGACTAACGGCAACGCCCTGCTGTCTCTGGGCGCGCGGAAGCCCGGAGCATTCGGGATGCTGATGGTTGAGGTGCTGGCCGGTGGCCCGTATCGCGTCCAGCAGGCTGCGGCGCAGGATCGCGCTGTATCCTGAACACGTTTTGCTCTCAGCGGTCCGATGCTCAAAAAGCCGGGCCGCTGATGGCAGACGAGGCCTTCCTGAGAGACAGAAGGGAACGCTCCATTCTGTCGTGCTCATGAAATAAACTCAGAGAGCCTGCCTTTTCTTATGGAAAGGCAGGCTTTTTCGTGTGCGGGAGGACGCGGGCTCTGTCTGTCTGCCGCGCTGTTTACTGGTTGCGACCCATCGTGTCCGTTGCCGGGTTGGGCGGCGTGGAACTGTTGGGGCGTGGGTCTGCGGAGCGCAGGAAGCGGACGGCCAGCGCGCCGTAGAGCGCATGGCTGCACAGGGCGCGGGAGACACCAAATGCCAGAAAGGCGCTGGCCAGCAGGGCAAGGGTGATCTGCTGGTTNTCTGCTGGTTATCACACATTTCCATGACAATGACGGTGGCTGTCAGCGGTGCCTGCGTCACGGCGGCAAAATACGCCACCGTGCCCAGCAGCACGACTGCGCCGGGTGAGGTATGCGGCAGATACTGTGCGACCCAGCCGCCCATGCCAGCCCCCACGGACAGGGAAGGCGCAAACAGCCCGCCCGGAATCCCGGAGCAGTAGGAAACGATGGTGGCCAGAAATTTCAGTACGAAATAGGAGGCCGGATAATCCCCGGAGCCCATGATGATATCGCGCGCCTGCACATAGCCCGTGCCGTAGCTCATACCGCCGGAAAGTAGCCCGATAATGGCCAGAACCAGCCCGCACAGGGCGGAGAACAGAATGGGATGCTGGGCGATGAACTTGCCCATCCGGCCCGGAATGCCGCGTGAGATGCGGATCAGCAGGGCGGAAAAGGAGCCACCACTCAGCCCGCCCAGAATGCCGCAGGTCAGCACCGCCAGCCAGCTTGCCCCAACCGGCACCACGGAACTGGTATGGCCGAAATAGGTATAGTTCCCCACCATGGCGATGGCGGTCACACCGGCAATCACCACACAGGTCAGCATGGTGCCGCTGGTGCGCTGCTCATAGGAATGGGCGAGTTCTTCAATGCCAAACACAATGCCTGCCAGAGGCGTGTTGAATGCCGCGGCCACACCGGCGGCCCCGCCTGCTTTGATCAGAGCGCGTTGCTTGATGGGGTCATGCACGCCCATAAACCGCCCGACCGTGTGCATGATGGAAGCTCCGACCTGCACCGTCGGCCCCTCACGCCCGATGGAGCCGCCGGAGAGCAGGCCCAGACAGGTGAGGAAGATTTTGGCCAGCGCAATTTTCAGCGCCAGCACTTTGTCTACAATGCGGAAATCATTCAGGTGCATGCAGGCAATGGCCTGCGGAATACCGCTGCCCTGTGCCCCCCGGAACCATGTACGCGTCAGCCATGTGGACAGAGCCAGCCCGCCGGGGGTGACAATCAGCATCAGCCAGGGGCTGNCAGCCTCAGCCAGGGGCTGAACGTGATGATCTGGCTGCGCAGCCCCGCGGCCTTATCGGCCAGAAACGCAAATGCAACCGCCACCACGCCGACCATCACCGCGCCGGACCAGTAGATCAGCTTGCGCCGCCAGTTTACCGTGCCGGCTTTTGCCTGTTCCCGTAAATGGCGGAGTTGGGCGGACGTGACGGGCACGCTGGCAGACATGGACAATCCTGATCGGCTGAGAAGGGTAGGGGTCTTCTAACACGCCTTGGGTGTGAGGAAAGCGTTGTCTGGTTTTATACATGCGCTGTATTAATAAAACGCATGTCGGGGCAGAGTCATATGCGTCAGGCGGGAGACTGGGCGGGAACGCTGTGTAAAAACCCTGTC
>VNJS01006120.1:0-15350 GCA_008042575.1 Drosophila watanabei | reverse complement strand
TTATAAGCTTCTATTTAAGCTTCAGCCGTCAGCTCCTCTTTCAGCTATAGTGTGCGCGAGGCCTTATACATTTTAATCTTTGTACTGTCGCTTGGAACAATATGGGGAACTTTCCAACTAATACTGTGTATAGCAATATTATGTATTTTCCCATCAATTATTTTAAAATACAGGTCATCTGTATTTTTAGTTTTTAAGAGGATTAATTCATGTTTTGAACTTAAAATAAGTTTCCGGTTGTCCTCGCAAAAGCCAAAAAGAAGCTTTAAAGGGAAAGAAAAGGAGAAATGACCCCCAGATCTGATATTCCCCCGTCCGCTCCTTTCAGCATTGCGATAAAGATGTCCCTCCTGTTGACCGATGGATAAAAAGTTTTTGAGTGTTAATGAAATACTAGTGAACCGTGTTCTACCAAGCTCAGTTTCAATTAGCTCGTATCTTGTTTCATCCAAAAAATAGACCATGCAATTATTTTTAAGGAGATCATCAACGCCATTCGTAGTGCTTGCTCCTGTATTTTTATCAATAATTTTTCTAAGTGTGAATTTAAAGTGGAGAAAGCTTTCACATGGTAGCAAACTGATGTCAGAATTCTGTACACAGATCCGCACCTCATCGTTAGCTTTGAAGTTTTGTTGATATGGATGATATTAATGGTACTCTTTTTTTTATGATACTATCATCGTTGACATGCTTTTCTTGAACATGAAAAAATTTCAAAACCTTTGAAAACTTTATTTAATTTTGAGTCAAAGCTACTTTAAAATCAATTTATTTTTTTAATGATAGAGCAGCTCGTTTGTGTGAAGCTCCTTGATATGCTGATGATGTTTTCACTTCAGCTTTTGATTTAGTAATTTTGAAAAGGGGGTGGAGACAGGCATTTTATTGTAGATTATCATTCTGTTGCTCGCAAGTGTAAACGAATTGTTACAGTTTCCCCGCGCAAATTAATTAAATCTCCGTTCTGATCAGTTACCCGTACCTTAAGCGTGCTTATATCTCTACAGCTGATAGCGTAATAAAGAATATTTCTAGGAGTTATATATTTACGTTGGTAATTTGCTTTATTTCCCACATACGATCCGCTAAAAATTTTACATTCCAATAGAATGGAATTTACTTTTAAAATATTAATGGGATTATCCGAGTTGTATGCTTTACCATGATGTGGTCTTAATATCCGTTTATTTAATCTAAAGAGCTCACCAATTGATCGTTGGTGGTTAAAATATATATATCTTAATTTTTTGTGTGAACTTGAACTTGAAATGTATTATTAATACATTCAATTTTAGCGCTATCATGAGTTGATACTCTTTTAGCTTAGTATAAATATATTCCGTTATATCATCAAACTCATATGAACCAACTGGTATTTTAATAACTTTATTCCCAATATGGAATAGATTGTTCTGCATATCGAAATTCGGTATTGAATTAAATATGTAAAAATCAACGAGTGCACATTCATAATTTTGATTTAATTCAAATGGTGGGAAACAAATTTCGCTTATAACTGATGTGTTTCCAGTTAATGCAATTGTTAGCGATGTACTCTTTATTGCGCTTGTTTCTGAACGGACTAATTAACAAACAACTCAGTATATATGAATTTTAATATTATAATAAAAAAAATTCATCAAAACTCTTCTATAGCTTCAAGTATTCATTTCATCATCCTTCGAAATTAAGAGAAAACCATATCTCTGCTCCCAACACATTCGTGAAATGTTCATAAATGAATTAAAGTCCATATCGCTATTCACATGATCTCGATAAATGTGACGCATGCTTAATTCATCTTGTTTAATTCATCTTGTTTAAATTTGCATTGTCGCGAATCAAATGTTTCGGTATATGAGTATAAGTTTCAGATAGATAGAATGAGTATGTCGTCCCATACAAAAATGTTTTCTTATATTGTCCTGCTTTTCACAAGCTACGTCATTGAATATTAAAATCGAATTACTTTTTGCTTTCTGCGGTAAAAAAAACATCGTCATTCGCTGAGAATGTGAAGTATACCATTCCTTGTATTGGTTTAATTAGTTTTCCTAAATACTGATATTTCGGTTCATGCAAGCACGTTGAAAATATATAAATATTTTCAAATTTGAGACCATTATGACTTTCATCACATTAGTTTTTACACAATTTGATGGACCAACAATTAAAGCTCTAATTGTATTTGGTAACAAAGTACTGTGGCGTATAGGTATGTTCCGTCCTCCACCTTCAATGTTTCTAACTATAATACTTTTAATTTGTCTTAATAAATGCATGTTATTGTATTAAGTACTTCAACCATTAACAATCTTTCGACAATTGAGTTTGTAATAAAATGAGTAAAGATTTGTATAATATAATCTGTCATAAAACAAATGTCAAACAGGGTACTGGTCTCGTAAATAAATTTATTAATGTCCTTCCTTTCGAGGCACATTTGCCTGGTTATAACTTCTGTGGTCCTGGTACAAATCTAGAGAAACGATTAGCGAGAGGCGATCGTCGAACTTACGGCTTAGATTAGGCGCGTAGAACCCATGATATAGAGTATTCCAATAGTAACGACTTGGCTGATAGACATAAAGCAGACTCTGTTTTAATTGATAGGGCTTGGGAACGTGTGAAAGCGAAAGATAGTAGTCTTGAAGCGAAAGCTGCTGCATATTTTGTAACAAAAATGATAAAGGCTAAGAAGAAGTTTGGTATGGGAACAAAGCAAGAGAAAAAAAGGTTGAAAAAAAATCAATTGCTTCAATAATCAAGCATGCTACTAAGGAATTGATAAAGAAAAGGCCACTAGACATCTTGAATGCAATAAAAATAGCACGTAATGCACTTTCAAACACAATGGGTTGTAAGAAAAATGTTATAGTCCCAATGGTTTTCAATGTACCTAAAATAGGAGACTTATTGCCACTTATTCCAATTTTAACATCTCTAAGTGCTGTAGGAAGCTTGGCTTCAGGGAGTGCAGCAATTGCAAGGACTATTAACAAAGCAGGAATTGCAAAAGCACAGTTGCAAGAATATCAGAGACATAATAGAAAGATGAAAAATAAAAAAAACAAAAGCGTCATCAAAAAACTATTAAGTCGGATACCCAAAAGGGCATTATCTTACTATGATATTATGAGGTTTGGCTTTAAACATATTCCACATTTTCGTGGTGTTTTCATGAGGGATGAAATACCTAAAACTCCACATCTTCATGAGTGTGGTGTAATTAATTTAGCAGACTCTTCATCAATGGGAGTGCATTGGGTGACATATTTTAAGAAAGGATTAGATTCATTTTATTTCGACTTTTTTGGAAATTTACAACCACCATTACAACTAGTTTTATATTTTGGAAAAAGTTTATGTTAAGTTAGGTTACGTCGGGCGGCCCTCATGGGGCCAAGCATAGGACAAAATGGCCCTTAGTTGCCCGGGCTCTTCTAGTGTGGACCTAGAGATTGTCGATGCGAGTTTCGAAGTCCTTGAGGATCGAGGTGTCTTTTGCGAAGGCAATTAGTTCGCCTGGCTTTCTCTTGGAGGCATCTTCCAGTGATGCCAAAGCCGGAGCACCTAGGTGTCTTAATCTTGACCTTGTTAGCGCCGGACATTTGCAAATGAGATGCTCCAGGATTTCGCTTGCCCCGGATTCATCGCATTTCCGGCAGTGGTGTTTCCGTGATGCCCAGCCTGACGGCATGCGTCGCGATCAGGCAGTGACCTGTGAGAATTCGTACTAACAGTCTGCAATCTTTCCGTGGAAGATGCAGCACGTAGTAACTGCGTTTTTCGTTGCGCTCTCTGCACATGATTTTTGATATTTTGCAGGTAGTGGAGTTTCTCCTTTATCTGTTTTTTGCCCTTTCGTTGGCCTTTTCCTCTAGTACACTTTGGAGCGTTCTTAGGGAAACCGGAACGTTTTCTGTTTTTTCACTCGCCAGTCCGACGCCTTCCTTTGCAAATTCATCAGCGGTTTCGTTTCTATCGATGCCCTGGTGGCTGGGAACCCAGTAGATCCTCACTGACTTAGTCGTGCTCAGGATATCTCCTCCTTCCATCTTGGAGCAGTCGGTGTAGATATTGAGATGTCTACCATGGTCTTGACTTTTTTTTCCAATTGTTATGTCCCATGAATGTTGTTGTTTTCACATCCGGGCACGTTCTTGGTAACATGTAGTCAGATATACTGCTCATGTCTCGGCCAATTGAACTTTACCCGAAGCCTTGTAGCGACATATTTCTTGATGCAACCAAGCGTTGTGACGCCTTCCTGCTGACAGTTGCACGTGGATACCGAGGGGACATTATTGTTTCGAGTGCTTTTGTAGGGATTGACCTCAGCGCCCCTGTTATGCAGGGCAGTGCCGCTGGGTTCTCTCCATAAGCTTGTTGTAGGTCTTCTTTTCCACGACTTGCCACCACACTAGGACTCCTTATATTGTAGCAATGTCGGACGTACAACCGTTATGTAGACCCAGTGCATTAGAGCGGGCGAAAGGCCCAATGTGCATCTTAGCTCTTGTTGGATGCGTATAGCGCTATGATGGCCTTTTTCACCCTCTCCAATACAATGGGTCTCCATGTCAGCTTGCTGTCTAGTACAGTGCCGAGGTATTTGACCTGTGTTTTTGGGGTCAAGATGGTCCCCGCGGCGTGCCTCTGTGCGCTCCTCTCACCATGGAGGCGATTCCCCAATCGGATTGTACCGCCTGCAACTCAGAAGATTTCTTATCCACTTGTTGATGGCGGGGTGCGTGTTGGTCGCTTCTAGGCGATTCATTATTGCGTCTGTACTGACGTTGTTGAATGCCCCGGATATGTTCACGAACACTCCGAGAGCGTATTTCATACTGTGCAGGGCTCTCGCAATAGTGGATACTAATGAATGTAGTGCCGTCTCCACCAATTTGCCCTTTGTGTAGGCGTGCTTATTGATCGACAGCAGTCTTCCGACATCATTTCTGATGCATAGGTCCAGCAGCTTTTCTAGCGTTTAAGTAGAAATGAGGTTAGGCTTATCGGTCTGGAATCCTTGGGGCTCACATGACTGCACTTTCCTGCTTTAGGCAGGAAGACAATTCAAGAGGTCCACCATTGGTGAGGGATATATCAAGTGCTTAGGCAAGCTGTGTATATAGCGTGAAGCCATGATCACATCTTTGCCCACCTGTAGCATGGCTGGAAATATTCCATCTAGTCCAGGTGCTTTAATCCCTGTAAAGGAGTCTATAGCCCACTGGATTCTTCTGGAGGATATTAGATCATTTGGAAGGTACTCTTCTCCAGTAGCCAGCTCCTGGTGCTCATTGGCATAGAGCACTTCAGTGCATCCTAAAAAGTGTGCTTGCATTTGTGCTGGAAGCATTTGGAGCAGAAGTTTTTCTACGAGCTTCTCTGCGCCTTGCGTATTTCCATCTTTTAGTCCTTGAGAAGCACCTTGTATTCTCCGTTGATAATTTCATCTTTCGCCAGTTTGGCGATATTGAAAAATTCTTTGAGTTTATTGCGTCGGAGTGAAAGGTCTCTATTCCACCAGGGTGGCTTGGTCCTTTTCCTTGCTTCAGATATCGGGCATGATGCGTGGTATGCATCTAATAATTCTTAGGAGAGGGTCTCTAGGGACTTTTCTATGTCTTCCGCGGATTTTACTATGCCCGGGGAAGCTGAGAGCTATGTTTTGATAGACTTACCAATTGGTATTCCGGGGGTTCTTGAAGACTGCTAGTTTAGGAGAGTGATCAAATTCGTACTGAAACTGTATGTACCTATAATCTGAGAAGGATGGTCTCTCAAGGACTCTCCATTCTGATACCATAGTAACCTGTCCCCTTACGAGTGTCAAATCCAGCACATTCACGGATGGGACCTCTGAAGGTGTGCTCCTCCCCAACGTTTGCTATAAACAAGTAAGTAGTAAGCAAAGTCTAAGAGTGACTCAGCTCTGTCGTTTATGTCGTGGCTCCCCCACATGCAGTGGTGTGCGTTGGAGTCTGCACCCACAATCAGTTGCTGGTCATTCGGGCTGACTTCTACCAGGATCCTGAGTTATTCCGGTGGGGCCGTCCTGTCGTGAGCCATGTAGCCGGAGGCTGCCAGAAGGCGCTTCTTCTCGCTCTCTAGCATCACTACAGTCAGGTCATCAGAGTTGTAATGAGACATAAGGTTAGCGTGTAGATTTTTCCGTACAAGTATGGCGGTTCTGTTTCTGCTTACCGATGTTAAACAGAACACGTTGTAGTTTGAGGACTTCAGTCCGGCGACGATATTACCAGAGGCAGTCCAACCAAAGCTATATCGGCAGACCCTTGCTCCATGGCTATCAGGAGTTCCGCCGAGGCGACCTTGCTTTTATGAAGGTTGAGCTGCAGCACCCTGAGTGTCAGACCTAGGTCATTCTGCACCTCGTCTGCCTTCAGGGGGTGAGCATCCCTGGATGGGGAGGCATACACTACCCATGCCCCACGCCATCTTCCCGTATCTAGGATACAGGATGTCTTTAGACTCCTTCTTTATTTGGAGGACTGTACTTTGGTGCCCCTCTTTGGGTAACGGGGTCACGAGAGGCAGAACCTTCCAGTTCGCGGTCGGGATGTGAGGATTCTGATTCTGCAGCAGCTTCAGTGCCCGGTCCCCTTGGATTGCAATTGGGAAGAGCACCTTCGCCTTTGGGATGGACGGGATTAGCTCCCTATCCACCACCTCCAGCTTGGCCCCCTAACACGGTGCCTTCAGTTAGCAGACCGCTTGCGTCAGCCACTTTCTCGTCGGGTCATCCATGCACTTCAGGATTTTGACCCCATTCAGCCACCCGGCACCATTAAAAGTGGGCATGGGAGCCTCGGAATCTTCCTCCATCCGTGCAAGTAATGACTTTACGAGCCGCGCATGCACCGTCTTTCACCGCGTCTCGGACATCTTTCCGTTTTCATCGCTTCTGTCAATGAGTGCCACGATCAGATGTCGTTTTGTCAGCTCACTAACTTTAGCGGGCTTCGTGTTGGGCTTCTTCGCTTTCTGGGGAGGGCCTACCTCCTTAGGCCCGCGTCGCCGCTTGCTCCCCGGTGCGTCCATATTGGGACTCTCGGTTGAGCGTTGCCTTTTGTAGGCAAGCATCGCCTCCACCTTTTTAGAGGATCCGCCCGTTGAGGTCATATGAGGGTGTTTGGCCTAGTGAACGCTGCCTTCCGCGATCCTTTCCTCGGCCCAGGTAAGCTTTGCCTTCTCCTCTGGGGATTGTGCTGCCTTATACTGCGCCTTTGCCTTCATCCCCTCGCTTCCGCGCTTTGGCCCGTCCCAACGCGGGGAGCTGGTGCCTGATTTCGGCGAGCGGAGAAGGCTCTCCTCCTCTTCTTTAGAGAGCTGCGCGATCTCCAGATCCGAGTCTGTATCGTATATGGCACCTGTGCGGCTTAGCTTCCCATGCGTCGTTATAGTGGCAGTAGCTTTGCAACTGACATGACCGGCTCACGTCACATCACAGGTGTAACCGCTGGCGACACGCAAAGGGAATTGCTCCCATCCGTGGCCGCCGGTGGTAACGGTCACGCCTTCCACCGAGGTTTGGGTTGATTTTCCTTGGTTCATTTCTAGAAGAGCGGGGGGATAGTGGTCTTTTTTCTGGGGATGCCTCCCACTTGAGTTTTATGCCTACCCGCCAGGCACCTCCAACCATGGCAAGTGGTTCATTTCCTCCGGCTTTTTGGGCAGGAGGAATTGAAATGTAGCCTTACCTGCATTTCCGCGGACGATGCAAGCGACAGTGCATTACCCGTTATTCGGTATAATACAGTGCCCATTGCACAGCCGGCGCCCTCGTGGAGGGTTCAGTTGGAGGATTTTTGCCGGCTATTTAGGAAAAAACATTAGATATAGTTATCAGCGATTTCCGAAATTTGGGACTGTCAACTGTGGTCACTTATGCCTAAAATTCTTGTTAGAGTGCTCTTCGTCTCGCCAATAATGCTTTGGTGTATCGAGACGAACTTTTTTTTTATTACCCTACGCTTAACAGCCTGTGGGTGATCTATTCCTTTTTTGTACCTGTTGAACACGCACAGACATACACACACACATAAATCATCCTTGGTTGGGTATAAATTCAGGAACTTTCTGGAGGCAAATATCATTCAGCGATCATCACCAGTATCAGCATCAGCTCCAGGTGCTGGAGCTCCAGCTCCAGCTCCAGCTCCAGCTCCAGCTCCAGCTCCAGCTCCAGCTCCAGCTCCAGCTCCAGCACCAGCTTCATAACTAGTTACAGCTGCAACACCAGCTCCAGCAGCAGAAACTATACTGACCGATAACGAATCACAATTTAAGTCAGGGTACTTTAGAGTGAATTCGTTATCTGACGATGTAGCTATTAAAACAGTCGACATGTAACAGGTAGCGAGACAGCAAGCTAAAAAGAAGATTTCGGAGTCACGCGCAGTAAATGCTAAGGCATATAATTTGCGTAGTCGAGTTGCAGTTTTGCTCAAAGTAATGCTGGAAAGAAGTTTAGTAGCAAATTGGCACCCGTTTTCTTGAAAGCATTGGTAACGAGGAAGTTTAGCCCGACATATTACGAATTAGCTAACGAATCAAACAAGTCTTTGGGCGTACATCACCTGAAAGATATAGGAACATGAAACAAAAATTGCTTTATGACTCACCCAGATTTTGTCAGTTAACCCTTCCGCGAATTCAACCAAAGCAACTCAAAGAAAAGTTAAATGTGGTGTGGTGGCCAGTCAGTATAACTAAATAAAAATAAAGAAATTCTTTAAGCATTGCGAAAATTAGAATCCCATCGAAATTCGCATACGCCCTCGATAGCCGAGAGCATCGAGAGAAGCTTAAAGAGAAGCTGGAAGCCCTCCGTTAATTTAAGTTTGGCAACGCAGCGGCGTGCAGCTAACATTTGAAACAGAGCTCTCGGCCATTTTGTTTTGCACTTAAAAGCGGTCGCACGTAAATCGCTGTCGATCGCCACAATAGGAGTGGAATTATTTCGTTCCGCGTGGCCGGAATTTTCTATGTGTTTTTGGCCAAGGAAGTTAGTTTCCAATTGCAGAAGGACTACCAAGGAACATTTTTAGCCAGAAGGGTAAATATTTCAGTGAAAATGCAAACAAAAAAGCTGTGTTTAAGTTATATACATTTAACAGGAGAGAAAGACAGAGAAGATACGCCGGCCAGCAACTTCAGCGCCAGAGCGGCGGAATTGCACCAGGTCTTGGGTATTGGTTACCGGCTGGTCGGGACTTATTGCACTTATGCAAGGCAGCACTGAGGTATCCGATGCCAATAAGCATAAGGACCTAGCAACTGGAGAAGAGCATCACCCAAAGTATCTAATATCCCCTAGAAAAATCAACTGGGCTATAGACTCCTATACAGGGATTAAAGCACCTGGACTAGATTGAATATTCCCAACCATTCTACAGGTGACCAAAGAAGTGATTATCCCATGGCTATTTTCTACTTACACAGCTTGCCTAATAACGGGCTTTATCCCTATTCAATTGAGGACCTCTTGGATTGTCTTTCTGGCTAAAGCAGGAAAGTGCAGTCATGTGAGCCCCTAAGGACTATAGACCTCACATCTTTTTTACTCAAGACACTAGAAAAACTACTGGACCTATACATTAGGAACGATGTGGGAAGACTACTGTCTTACTGACCAACCAGCAAGCATAAAAAAGGGGGAAATCGGTGGAGACGGCACTACACTCTTTAGTATCTACCACTGTGAGAGACCTACACAACAATATATACGCTTTCGGAGTGTTCGTGGACATATCCGGAGCATTCAACAACGTTAGCACAGACACAATAATGAATCGCCTAGATACGACCAACACGCACCCCGCCATCAACACGTGGATACGCAATCTTCAGAGTTGTAGGCGGGTACAATCCGATTGGTGTACTGACTCAGCGCACAGGATGGCAAAAGCTTAATTATCACGGACGTTTGTCGGTCGACCCACAGCTCAATTATGGAATCAACGCTCAGGGAGATATATGAAAGGGGCGGACAAGGTAGGACTCAGTATCAGCGCGGAGCAGACGGACATCATTCTTTTCACCAAGAGATTCAAGGTAAGGGTACAGCTCGATTGGTCGAGACATGAGCAGAACATCTGTCTACATGATACCCCAGATGTAACAACAATATTCATGGGACCCGATGGCTGGAAAACAGGTCAGGACCATGCTCAGCACCTCAATATTTAAACCGACGGCTCCGAGATGAAAGAAGAAGTAGGAGCGGGCATCTTGTACAGACCCTGAAACGATACTGTCGTATAGGGTACCACGCCAATGCAGCATATTTTATGCGGAAATCAGCAAATCTTGCGCAGAGCATAAACCGCCTTATAAGGCATAGACAGTCAAGCGGCGATAGGACCCATGCAATCGTTAGCGGTCAGTTCCATAAATGTACTGGCAAGCACGGCCTGTCACATTAGGAACGCTCAAAACGAGCTAGAGCTAAATCAAACCGACGCAAGAGCAAGAAGCAGATGAAGGAGAAACTCCACAGACTGCAAAATAAAGAAAATAATGTGCAAATATGAAAAAACTTAATCACTACGTGCTAAATCTTCAATTGCAGACTTTGAGGAATCCTCTCAGGTCACTACCTGTCTGCGACGCACGCCGTTAAACTGGGCATCACCGACAACGCAAACTGCCGGAAATATGATGAATCCGAGGTAACCGAACCTTTCTACATTTCATGTGCAAATTTCCGGCCTTAACGAGAGCAAAAATGAGACACCTGGGCACCCCGATTCTGTCATCGCTAGAAGATGCCCCCAAGAGAAAACTAGGCGAACTACTTGCCTTTGCGAAACACACATTTATCTTCATTCCATTCTTAGTCTTCGACGGGGATGGACGTGCTTTTCAGTTAAGTTGAGTTCTTTCTCCAATATATATAAATCGAACGCGATATATAAATAAATATTACTAACTTTGCGATTTTACTTTTTTAAGTGCCACGCGCGTTAAGCTCAATTAAATGAGCGGCGATCAAAATAAAGAGCGTAGAAGCTCCGTTAACCAAAGAAACGGTTGGTATTCGTATTTCTCAACACGCGATACCGAAGTAGAAAAAACGTCTGCAAAGAGCAACCCGTCGTTACTGGCCGTCGAAAACACGAGAGGGCGCACTCTATCACCAGCCTAAGTAATTCCAACTCCTACATCTTGGAGCTATCAATGCCAGAACGCACCACCACCAATCGACGAACGAGCAAGGATTTAAAACAACACCAACAGATTCTCCCTCTTAGCAGATTCTGAGAGCCAAGTCGAGCCGGAGCAGGTGACCCAGAAGAAACCAAAGCCCCCACCCATTTATATTAAGAAAAAAAAGTTCAAACGCCCTGGTCAACAAAATTGTTTCCCTGGTCGGGGACGAAAATTTTCATGTTGTTCCGCTTATAAAAGGGAACATCCACGAAACCAAAGTTCAAACCAAATATGAAGAACACTTCCGAGCTGTGTCTAAATATCTGGAGGAAACAAATAGAGCTTTTTCACCTACCAACTAAAAAGCTGCCAAGAACTACAAGTAGTACTAAAAGGAATCGAACCGCACGTCGCCCCCTTTGAGATATTAGAATCCCTTAAAGACAAGGGATTCTCAACTAAAAATGTCAGCAACATTATCAACAAAACAAAAAACCGAAACCACTCTTCAAGGTCGAGCTCGAGCCAGACAGCAAAACCTTAAAGAAAAATGATGTGCATCCGATCTACAAGCTGCAGTTCTTATTGCATCGGAGGATCACCGTGGAAGAACCCCACAAAGGCAACGGTCCAGTACAATGCAAAAATTGTCAGGAGCATGGACACACCACGACGTACTGCACACTTTGGTCAGTCTGCGTTGTCTGCGGAGACTTCCACAATTCCGCATACTGCCCTGCTAACAAAGAAGACCCACGTACAAAAAATGTGGGAACTACGGAGGAAACCATACGGTAAACTACAGAGGCTGTTTGGTGAACAAGGTGCTGAAAAGTCGTATGCGACGAGCGACAGCTACGCGACAACAAAATACAAAAAATGTGTATTCTAAATCAAGAACTACGGCAGACGTATTTTTCGACAAGGCAGCCAGATCATACTTCGGTCCGCTCGGCACCACCAACGGCATCTCCTACGCTGATGCTCTACGAACTGACATGAAAAATCCGCTTCATCCACACCTAGAAAACGCTCAGCAAGTCCCAGTCATACCGAGAACAATTTGGAAACTATGATGTTTACCATGCAACAAAGTATGATGGAGCTCATGTCCTTTATAAAAAGGACCATGCAAAAGCTGGTTTAGAACCAGAATATGGTAATTCAGCTGCTTGTATCGCAGCAGTTTAAATAATCAATGCCCAATCTACGCATATCCATGTGGAATGCCAATGGCATTTCACGGCATAAACTTGATATAACACAATTCCTGAATGTAAATCACATCGACGCCATGTTGCTGGTTGAAATGCACCTCATAAGCAGATATAACTTCCATATACGTTGTTATACCTTCTACCGCACAGATCATCCCGATGGTAAAGCCCACGGCGGCACCGGCATCTTAATAAGTTAATTTTAATCAAAGGTATGCAACCAAGCATACGCACTGGGGATCACGCCTCGCTACTCCCAACGGGAGGCAACTTTATAATACCAAAGATACCAGATCTAATTGATTTTGCTATGACAAAAAACATCCCACGCAATCTAATAAGCGCCAAGGCCCTACCGGATCTCTCATCAGACCACTCACCATTATTGATAACGCTTTTTTAAAGCCCAGAAGTTACGGACCACCGCAACAGGCTGACGCCACACAGAACTAACTGGATGTACACAGGAAAAATGTGAGTTCCGACATTGAGCTAACCCCCCAGCTCAATATCGAAGCGGACATCGACTGCTCTACCGCAACCCTGGAAGAGTTACTCGGCACAGCAGCCATGATCGCAACACCACAACGGAAAGATGTGCAAGATCGAAGCGGAAATTGCCTGTTCTACCGCAGCCCTGGTCGAGGTATTCTTCACAGCAGCCATGATCTCAACACTACAACGGAAAGATGTACAAATAAAGAAGTTCAAGACCAACCTGCAAATTGAACAGTTTGTTCTGGAAAAGGAATCGTCTGCGTCGGGCGTGGCAAGCCAGCAGATCGCCATGCTTAAAGCAACCTCTAAATGAAGCAACCCGCAAACTAATCCGGGCTCTGAAGCAAGATGCCGAAAATGGAAACTAAGATATATTGAGAAACTCTCACCAACAACAACAAAACATCCTTTGTGGAGGGCTCACCCAAATCCAAGCCCTCCGGTCGAAACCGTCTCCCCGATAAGAAATTCTTCAGGCTGCTGGACACGCAGCGGCATAGACAAGGCCGAAACATTTGAAACATCTCAGAAGCGTCTTCCAGCCGAAACCAGCTGAAAATCCTTTTGTTCTACTGCAAATCCACCCTGAAAGTTAATCCACGATAACAGCGTTTCAACCGAACGAGATCACTAAAGTCATCCGGGAGCTAAAACCGAAAAAGGCTCCCCGCGGTGGCCAAATTGAACTTCCAAACTGTGCTATTGAGGTCATCTACAAACTCTTAAATGAGATCATAAGTCTCGGCTACTACCAAAAAAAAATGGGAAAAAGTCTTTTATCATAATGATACCGAAGCCCGGAAAAGATCACACGCCAACTACAAAATCAAAGCTGGAGTCCCACAAGGAAGCGCACTTGGACTTACCCGACTGTAATATTAAAATAAACAAACAGATGTGTGAACACATAACGTTTACTCTTAACAGACAAACATGCCCTCCACTCTACTTGAATAGCACACAGATCCCCCAAACCAACGAAGTAACGTATCTCGGCGTTCACCTCGACAGACGTACAACATGGCGTAGACATATAGAATGCAAGAAACTACACCTAAAACTAAAAGCCAGCAGCCTCTACTGGATTATAAACGCCCGATCGATCTTGTGTCTGGACTACAAGGTCCTGCCCTACAACTCCACATCCAACATCATATAGCGCGCTCAATCAAAAAGCCTGAGAACTACCAAAACATCCACAGGGATCTTGGCATTCTCGCAGTAAAAGATGAAATAGAGAAGCAAAAAGCGTCGTACAAAGAAAAACTCTCAGCGCACCCAAATCCTCTCGCAAGGGACTTGACTCGGGTTTTAAGAAGAACTCGCCTACAACGTAACGACCTTCCAACCAAGCTATAATTTTTCAGGGCCACTTTTACTGTCCCAGTCTACATGACTGATAGTTAGGTTATACTACAAGATTTTATACACTTATTGTTAGTCTCGTAAGGAGTAGATTCAATAAATAAAAGCAAAGCAATAATAATAAAAAAATAAATCTTCAAGGACCTCGAAAACCGCGAAAACAATATTCTTAAAATACAAATGACTGCTTCTGACGTCCATTTAATAATCATGTACTAACAAAATAAATTTCAATTAATTTCCCATTCAATTAAATTTAAAAAAATCTAGCAGATGGTGTACTCTAAATATGTGCAAGAGCCAAAGGCTAAGGCAGCTGAAATGTAGATAATATTGGTAGAAGTAGGCAGATATAAAGTAATATATTAAGATCTAGATATATATAATTACAAAATTATGTACAAATAATAATATATAATCTTTTCTTATAGAATAGTGATTATTAAAATATTCTAATTCAACTCATGCATATTTGTTATGGTTCCCTATAATCTATTTATATGTTTATATAGAGCAGAACATTTTCAATGGCCTTACAATTTTAATTTTTCTGACACTTACACGGGAAAGGGTATTGACCCCGGAATCACCGTATTTAGTTAAAACAACTAACGGAACAAAAATCTAAAATACCTATAAGCAAGTCTTTTCAATTGCATTAAACTAGTCGTGGCAAATTAGTGGCTGAAGGCCAGTGATCACGCTTTCTCTTTTTAGCGCACGGCGAAGGGTTAATACCAACATAAAGCTGACAAAAACTTTCCGCTGTCCAAATCCCGCCACGAAAGCGCTTTCGGTGGCAAAGGACTTAATTGTCTTAATTAATTTTCACCAACTTTAAACAATTACTTAACCTTTTTTGCAATCACTAAACATACAACATTTCATACAACGAAAATGGACACAAAAATTTCTTAGCGACAGGCCCCAGGGCTGTTAGCGGCGGGCCCCGAGGCTTCGTGTGCTCGGATTCGGTCTGTTAGCGGCGGGCCCCATAGCTTCGTGTGCGCTCGGATTCTTTGCTCTCTCATTCTTATGCTCGCACACTGATTGCGTGCGTTCAGTCGCAGAGGGGCGCATCTT
>VNJS01006116.1:0-59435 GCA_008042575.1 Drosophila watanabei | reverse complement strand
CACCGGGCAAACTTTTCCGGGCGGCATTTCACGGGGCTCCTCCGCTGGGCACATATTTATCGAGTTGCTAATAGGCTGTCACATAATTAGCTGTCTAACAACCAAAATCGGACTGGAAAAAAGAGGAGAGAAAAGGTTGAATGACGGACATTAGCCCGGGCTTAGATGAAAGTCAAAGATGGCCGGAAACGATAATGTCCAAAGATGTCCCAATGCAATCTTGGCCTGCCCCCAGTCCGATTGGGTTAAAGATTAGCCAGGGTTTGTGTTTTGCGGCAATAATCTGATCTATAAAGCTGTTGGGTCTGTTCTTTCCAAATCAAGATTCCGGGTGACGGATGAGCTGGAAGGATGGAGTTTTCCGGGTGCCAAAAAGCACCCCAAGCTTAGGAAAGGATAAGAGAAAATAAGGAAGATATTTGAATTGTAAGGATTTCTGATTAAGATATAGTTTTAAAGGGGTTTCTATCATTTATCTCTTGTAGAATGTTCTAATAAAATATATAGTAAAATTCTTGCATAAAAGAAACTAAGATAAAAATCTATTTTCTATTGGATATTAAATGTTAAAAATGTATATAATTTTATTTTATATCAAAAATATATACAAATTCAATTCCCATTTCCACAAAATCCCAGAACCTTATCTAACATTTATTTAAATTTATATAATCACCACAATATGTAAATATGCTCCACCTGGACCTCCTCCTCCGCCAGGAAATCAGGGTTAACTCTACAAAAAAATAGATTTTAATATTTCAAGGAATTACGGGTATGATTCCCGGGGGTTACATATTTTCCAACACAACCCTACCTTAGGGCAATCCGCATCAATTCTCGCTTGTTGAATGCCTTCGAGCCTCCTCTATTTCGACCTCCCTACCATCAGACCAACCCTCATCATTCCTAATCAAGCGATGGAGAGTTCGGGATCGAAATAAAAATACCTAATGTGCCCTCCCAATGGTCGCATTAAAAATCAACCGAAATTGACTTTGAAAAATGGTGTGAAAATTGCAAGGGAAATCCCCAAAACCAATCCCAAAAGAGAAAAAAATAAAGTTCGCATTAAACGCATTTTGCATGACTGTATTGCAATTAACAATGCAGAGCAGCTGCAATCGGGGAGTGTATAAACAGTAATAAAAAAAAAATAAATATATATTTAGCTTAAAAAATTAATTTTTTTATATGTAATATTAGGAAAATATCAAATTCCATGAATGAAACCATATAATTAAAATAACTTTCAATTGATTCTATTAATTTACCGCACACTGTGCATAAAAGTCCAGGAAGATCGACTCGATGATTATTGTTTCAACGCCTCAATAAATCCTGGATTTTTTATTTGCATTTTTATTTTCTCATTTTTTTTTTGGAAAAATTGTCACAAAAAACAACAAGGGCCGAGGGGATGGAACCATCGGACAAATATTTGTTGCCATTGGGCAAATGCAGAAAGGCAAACTCTTTGCTGTCGCCGAGCTGCGATGTAAGTTGACCGTGTGAGATGATGGCCAGAACGGCGGCGATGATTGCCATGGCTCCGCTGAACGAGCATGTATATGGCAATGGTCAATGCTAATTGCCAATTATGGACAAATTCGCCGGAGCGCGAAATTAAATTAACCCCTTTTTTGTACGGCGACAACGGGAACGAGAACGACACAAAAATGCGCATCTGCAATCCTCGACCGCGTCATCAATCAGGAGCAGCAGGCGACAAAACACAAACTACGCGATGTGCAAATATGAAATATTTATGGCCACATATCTGCCTGAATTGTTGCCGAGGACACGGGGCATACGCGAATTGGTTGCGGCCTTTGGTCCGGCCAAGTAAACAAATTGATGATCGGAAGGCCAATTAGCTGGCTCCAGATTGTTGCCGCTTTAAATAAATATATACTAAAGTGTATAAAATATATATATTTTTATACAAATTAATTATGTCTGATATATAAAGGAATATTCCGTTACTAAAATAAGTTAAGAAGACAAATGTCTTTTAAAATGGATAATAAAATTCAGAAAATAACTTTAGTAAGTGCGAAAGAGCATGCTTTTGTAAGTTTATTAAGCACAATTAGTTTTAGTGCTACAAAATGTAGAGTTCTCTTTATAATATTTAATTTAAAAGCTATTATATTAATCCTACTTACTTTTATTAATCTTAGTATATCCTTAAAGTCGGCTATTTGTCCCTTCCCAGCAACTTGCTTATGCTATATCTCAGCTGCGAAAAAGCACTACCGCTTTAATGCAAACTTATCGATCTGCAATTATAAATTGGAAAGCACAAAAGCAACAGGGGAGCGCGGCGAAAAAAGCCAAACCGAACCCCAATAATGCCCCAAATGAGTTAAGTGGCGGACGGAATCGGAATTACTTTACCCTTCGGCCGCCCTCAGTCGGAGCATTAAATATGTTATATAATAAAATTTTGTTATAGTTTTCTCTCTGCTCTCGCTGCTGGCTGCTGGCTGCCGGCTGCTGACTGCCAATGTAATTTCATTTGGTTTTTGTCGCGATTTTTCCAGCGCGGAAAATGCTGTCAAGTGTAAAAAATAATAACACGCTTCGCGTCAGATTTTCCATGTTTGGTTATGATAATGGAAGGCACAATGAGAGCTCCACGGATATTCTCATTTTTTTCGCAGCCGCCGTTCGTGTGGTTTTGCGCCGTCAGGAAGGACTTTTGTGGCACATGACACAGGCACATGGGTATTGTGGCTTATAAATGATTCACAAAACTGATGTACGTATTGTCTTAACGCATCAAAGGCAATCTTTGTCACAGGAAGCAATGAATTCGATTCGAATTTTCAGCGGGAGGCCTCGAAAAGGGTAAATAAATACAAGTAGGGAGTGTCCTTCCAAAGAATTTCGACAACTAGATACTCATTGGTTTTATTTTTTGATAATTTTTAAGGCACATTTTGGAAAAATAAATAAGTAAGTATATGATAAAATAAAACTCCTGAGCAGTCAAAGCTTTAAACAAATCTGGACTTATACATTTTAATTCCTATTTAAATTGAACATACTTGGGCATCTGTTTCCTACAGGACATACCCTTAAATTTAAAAAGAGCAGAGTATTGCACGAAAACAAAATGGAAAATGGTTTTCTGGAAACATGAAATTATCCAGGGAGCTCCTTTTGTGGATGGGGCATAAAAATACACATTATATTCACCATTTTAATCAAATCCATTGAATTCCTTTCGGAAGCAATTGGTTCAAACCAGCTGACAGGTTTCCCGGCCTCTTGCTGTGTTTTCTTTAAATGTACTAAGGACAAGTGTACCTGAAGTATTGATGTTGTTTGATTTGCTGTTTTAAATAAAAGGCTTTTAAATGATCAATTTTGTTTGTGCAAGACTAAATTTATAAAGCAACCTTTGAAATGTTAATCCATCTCCCAAGCTCTGGGGAAATGGTCAGAACAATTTATTCTCTCGTCAGAACTTGATTCATTTAATTCGTATTGAAATTGTTCTAAAATGACGGTGACCTACACCTCGAATGTGAGCACTTCGAGTGTTTTAAACAATTTCCTAGGTTTGCTGGTCAGGTGAGTGAAAAAAAACCTAAATCCGCGAACTTTTCTGAGAACTTTTTTCCTTCAAGATGGCGCGGGAGTATCTACAAGTTGGTGTGGCGTGATCTGCTGTTGTTTCTAGGAATCTACATCTTACTGGCCATTATCTATCGCCTACTTATTGATGAAGAGGCCAAGAGGTGGGTACATTCCTTGGTTTTTCTAGGGACAAATCTGATCTGATTATTAAAGGTTCTTTGAGGCCATTGCCATGTACTGCGGCAGTAATGCGGCACTCATTCCTTTGTCCTTCGTGCTGGGATTTTACGTGTCGATTGTGATGCAACGCTGGTGGGAACAATACAGCACCATTCCCTGGCCGGATGCCATTGCCATTTTGGTCTCCACCAGTATCCATGGCTTTGATGATCGAGCCAGGGCCATGAGGCGAACGATCCTGCGATACGTGTGCCTGTGCCAGGTGATAGTCTTCACCATGATCTCCCCGCGTGTGAAGCGTCGTTTTCCCACCTATGACCAGATAATCGAGGCGGGCTTCCTGCTGGAGAATGAGAAGAGGATCATAGATACCCTGGACGTGGCCTTTCCCCTTTATCCGAAGCACTGGATGCCCATTGTGTGGGCGGCCAGCATTGTGATGCGGGCCCGCAGGGAGAACAAGATCCGCGATGATTACGCCGTGAAGACCATCATCGATGAGCTGAACAAGTTCCGCGGCTACTGTGGCTTCCTGCTGTACTACGACTGGGTCAGTGTTCCACTGGTCTACACCCAGGTGGTGACTCTGGCCACCTTTTTCTTCTTCCTGTGCAACATGCTGGGACAGCAGTGGACGGAGGCCTCCCAGGCAGAGGACGGATTTATTGTGGCCAAGTGGTTTCCGATCCTCACCATCCTTCAGTTTTTCTTCTACATGGGCTGGCTCAAGGTGGCCGAGAGCCTGATCAATCCCTTCGGCGAGGACGATGACGACTTTGAGGTAAATATGTTCCATAGCTTTAAGACAAACGTTTCAATATTTGATTATTTGCTAGCTCAACTGGATTATCGATCGCAATATTACGGTTTCGTACTTCATCGTGGATGGAATGCATCAGGAACATCCCGAGCTGGTCAAGGATCAGTACTGGGATCAGGTTTGCCCGAGTGAGCTGCCCAGCAATGTGCAAGGCAGTCGTAGCAATCCGCCGGAGGCCTCGACTGCCAACATAGAACCGAACCTAAAGGTATGTCCTTCCTCCTTGATTCATCTTTTTCTTTTGTTTTAATGCCATTGGTGTCTTTCCAGAGACGACAGGGATCTATGATATCTAATGTCAGCGAGGCCCGCTGGCCGGACTTCAATAATCCGTTCCTGGGAAGACCATCCGCCAGCGGAAGCTACACGGACTCGTATACCATCTTTGAGGCTGGTTCCCGGGATACCTTCAGTGCTCACTCGACCATGTCGGAACGAAGTGAGTTTCAAAGCTCCATCGGAACTTCTCAGTCTACAAGTGAGTATCTGCTAGTTAGGATCTTTAGAATTATAATTAATTATAATTTACTTCCAAGTTGGTTTCAATGAGCTTATCGAGCAGCGCCGTCAGGAGCGAAGGGACCGTATGCGTCACCGCTTCCTGGACATGAAGACTACTCAGTTCCGATACGCTCGCTCTGGAGCACCCTACAAGATCACCGTGCTGCGTCCTCCGTCCGAGGATGTTATTCTGGAGGAGGAGGAGGAAAAGGAGCCCTCCGATCCGAACATGCCAAAGCCGAAAAAGTCAGATGAATGATGAGGTTAAAATAAATATAAATATAAATATATTTATAATATGTATTTTATATATTTATAAATATTTATAAAAATAAACATCATAAGACTACAACATATTTTGTGCTTTATTTCTTTGTTTTTATAAAATTGATTATAAAAACAATGTTTTTTAGTCTTTCTTCTGATCCTTATCTTTCTCCTCATCCTCGGTGCTTTTCTTTTTCTTGCTAAGGAAGCTCTTATTTGTCTGAATCTCTTCGTTAGACCCATCACCTTTTTCCTCGTCATCGGTGCTCTTCTTACTTTTCTTGCTGATGAAGCTCTTATCCGTCTGAATCTCTACGTTAGACCCACCAGCATCCGAACCGATGTTCGAGGCCATTTCGTCCTTCATCAGTTCGTAGGCGAGGGCGGCCTGCTGGATTTGACGGTTCATACGCTCTCTCTCCCGTTCCTTACGCAGCCGATCGAAGTCGTCCTTGTCGAGGTCCGCCTCGTCGAACTCGTCGTTGTCAAAGGTGTGTCGACTGGACGAGGTTGGTGAAATCGTAACGGAGCTGTGGCTAATGTTGAAGTCGCGCTTCGCAAAGCGGATCTTTAGCTCCTGACTAGCTTCCTCCTCCTGCTCGTAGCTAGAGTTCTCCTCCTCGTCGTCCTTGGTCGACTTCGAGCTGACGGACTTGGGCTTGGTGAGGCCCAGCTTGGCGGTGGAGGCCTCCGGATGCTCGGCCCTCTCGGCCTCCACCAGGTAGGGCAGCTCGTTCGGGAAGACCTCGTCCCAGTACTGGTCCCTCACCAGCTGCGGATGGTCGTTGTGCATCTCGTCCACAATCAGGTAGCTGACCTGCAGGTTCCGGTCGATCAGCCAGTTCAGCTCGAAGTCGTCGTCGTCGTCGCCGAAGGGGCAGATCAGGGTCTCGGCCACCTTCAGCCAGCCCATGAAGAAGAAGAACTCCAAAGTGCTGAACAGCGGAAAATAATAGTCGACTACGTTGTTGTACATTCCGGACCTTGTCTTCCGATCGATCCACTGGTGGCCGAAAATAGCGGCTATAAAGTACGTGTAAACTGCCAGGGTTACCACCTGAAATCACCACAAGATGGAAATATAAAGCTTTTCTTCTAGGAAATAAAAAGTCCATCCTCACCTGTGTGTAAACCAAGGGCACCGATATGGTATCGTAGTGTATTAGCATATTGCATCCGGCCCGAAACTTGTTCATCTCGTCGATCATGGACTTCAGCGAGAAGTCATCCCAGATGCGACCCTCCTTGCGGGCACGAGTTACAATGCTGCTGGCCCAGATGATGGGCATCCAGTACTTCGGGTGCTTCGGGAACTTGGCGTCCATGGCCTTGATGATGTTCGCCTCGTTGGCATTGAGGAGGCCCGACTCGATCAGCTGATCGTAGCTGGGAAAGCGTCGCTTGATCACAGGGGATATCAGGCTTAGGACCATGGTCAGGGCCAGGCACATATAGCGCATAATGGTGCGCCGCATCAGGCGTCCGTGCTCGTCCTGACCACGGACCAGGGCGCTAACATAGACCGCCAGGGGATCGGGCCACGGCACCGTGATGTACTGACTCCACCAGCGGTCCACGATAATGCCCACGTAGAAGCCCAGAACGAAGGAGAGCGGAATCAGGTTGCCATAACTGTGGCAGTACATCACAATCTCCTCAAAGAAACTGAGAAGATAGGTTAATACGAGATATAGGATTTGGAACAGTACAGTTTGTAAAAGTACTTTAGAGATGTAAATTATCTAATCAGCTAAAGCAGTCTTTGCTTTGTAAGGAATTCTTTTTAAACTCCTTAAATCCTAAAAAATAAATACAAAATGTTTCCAGGACCTACTCACGCTCTATGTGATGGACCCAATGCATAACGATAAATTATGGCCACAAAATAGAAGCAGAATAGAAAGGCCAGTAGGTCCACCCAGATAATCTTGTAGATGCTTGCACGCCATCTGTATTTTTGGAAATATCCGCAAGGATAAAAGGATTCTGCCCAATAATACTTCTCACCTGAGCAAAAGCTTCCAGAAGCAGCCAAAATGGCTGCAAGTTGCCACCTCGGCGGTGTATGAAACCGTCATCGTCGACAATTGTCGATTGGAAAACTTTAATAATACCGAACAACTGGGAAATCGGCTTGGCAATGGCAAACGGGTAAATGGGAAACTGGGAAATGGGAAGCACTTTGTGAGGCCATAAGCAAAGCCAACTTTGAAATTAGTTCTAGTCCTCGCCCTGGCTCGGGGTAATTTTCTCACTCAAGCATTAAACGAAGGCAATTCGGTAGGCGCGTCACATTTGGGGGCGTAATTATTTAAATTAGATCATTTATATTTGCCGCCAGGCCGAGGCCAGGCCAGCAGACAACAAGCCGCAAAGTCCAATTTGCCACACGCTCCAACTCCTCGCACATGTGATGAAGTCGACTTCTGCTCCTGCTCCTGTTCCTGTTCCTGCTCCTGCCATTATATAAACGTATATATGTTCGTCTGCTGGCATCAAGTAGCTGCAGTAAAATTTTAATACCCCAGCAAACATTCTCTGCGGCATTGTCGTGATTTTTCCCCACTCCACCGATGGAAGAGTGTGAAGAGCATTTTGAGTATCTTATCAGCATTTATTTGTTGTGGCCGATTCGGTCGATTCCACCTCTAAATAGCAATTTTCCGGGGAAGTAATTCCGATAGAGATAAAATAAAACGGATCTAAATCGATGGTGTTTTCAAAACTTGGTCCTCATTTTATTTTATTTACATTTTTTATTGTCTTTATAATTACGGTAAACATAATTTATAATTCATTATAAATAATTGTAAGCCCGAATGTATTTTTTACATTAAGTAGAGTAATAATAATAAGCCACTAAAAGTTTTTAAGATAGTTTGAATGGTAATATTTTGATATTTCATTTACTCGAAAAATTAATTAAATATGTAAATAAAAATACTGTCAACATAACCAAATATCTTTTTTCATATTTTGATGGTCAAAATCACCGATTAAATCCCCTAATAAGTATCTATATTAAAGCCCAATAAAGTCTCAAGTTAAAAGTACACCTTCATAATCTTAAATTACCTGGCATAGCCCCTACAAATGAGTGAATAATTCCACACGTGACGCATTCAATAAAATTTGGGTTTGGTTTAATAGCGCTCCTAATCAGTTTATAGATAATTAAACAGCTGGTAATACTTCAGTTCTTCAAAGTTTTGCAAACGAATAGAAAATAATGCCAAGAACTGGTCACTGGAAATGTGGAATTCACAATGGGAAATCGCTGGAATGCCTGGAATAATATCAGCGAATCGTCGTCAAGCACATTTATAACGAAAGCACTTACACCTGGAACAATGCAATCAAACAGATTTGTTTAATCGGCTTATCTCGTATCAGGGAATCATATCTGCAATTATGAAATAAAGCCATTCATTCACCTTCTTATATATGGCGGGAGTTTACGTAATTGTAGATTACAGAGAGATAGGGCTTATATAGTAGAGGGGGTTATATATCAAATGCAATTTAAAGGTTCATTGAGTTTTGTAATTTATATTTAAATTGGTAATTATAAATTATTGATAAGTTAAAAAAATATTATTTCTTTATTTAAAGCTTATTAATTTATTTGTTTATTTTTGGTTTGTTATTTTTATAACTTTGGTGTAGGGTTTATATTATTTTCTTTTCCATAAATACTTGTTTCCATTTATATATTTTACTTTTCAAATTCCAATCCGAATTCGTTGTCACACAAAGCGCATCCGAGCTTATCAAGTGACTTAACCACTTCATAAAATCTACAAATTGACACTCGACAGCTAACAACAATAAAAGCAGCAACAACTAGACCGAAAAACACTGAGAACAATATTAGCAAACAATAAGAAGACGGGCAGCAGCAGCATTTATAATTGTGTTCGTCGGTGCGATATTGTTACTGCATTCCGCTATATAGTCGGCCAGTTGCCGCACCGCTCTCTCTATATAGCGAGCAAAATATTATCTTACACTTTCAGTTAACGTTATTCACCGAAACCGTCAACAACCGAGCTGCGTGCTGCCCGTGCGCCAGAAAAAGAGTGCGATAGCCAGTGTAAGCGAGATAGCGCGAGGCGGGAGAAAAATGCGAACGTTCAAATCTAAAGCCAAAAAAATAAAAGAAAAACACAAAAACGGCAGATCGGAAATGAAGTAAAAACGTGAATACAAACTCGGTGTTATCTGAAACAACATAAATAACAGAATTCTGGAATTGCTTGTAGTGGCAGCAGGAAAAAAAACCCCAAAAAAAAGACTAGAAAAAAATCTGTTGTTTCGCTATCGCAAAGATCATAAAACCGAAAGTCGGAAAACAACAACACACGCACAGCAGCAGCAACATCAAAAAAACAGCAGCTAAATGCGACGTCACAGTGTGATTCAGCCTCTCTCTCCCCCATCCCTTTCGCACCCTCACACTCTCCCTCTCGCACACCTGCTAATTTTTCTTTCTTCTTTTTGTATTCGCTCTAATTACAACCCAGATCATCTACAAAAACCCTCCGCCCCTCCCCCGACTCACGCCTTATCTCAAGTAAATCCAGCCGATCCGAGCGGGATTCGTCTTCGTTCCTTATCAGTTTTGCTTCGTGTGTGCACTGTGAGAAATGAAAGAGTGTTTTGTGATTAGAAATGTGATAAATAATAAAACCAAAATTATAGTATAGAGAGATTATAAGATATTTAGATAAATAAAAGGATTAATTAAATTAAAAAAGAAAATAGGATAAAAACGATGAACATTTACAAATTATTTCTATTCTCCCAAAGTTCTTACAAAACTATTTAATACCGTTAAGTTTTAATTGTTAAATAAATTAAAATGAGACTTTCCATCAAAGTTTGTAGTTTATTTTTGTATAATTTTATAGTTCATTTTAATTAATAGTTTTTTATGTTTCTCATTCAGTTCCAAACCAACTTTTCTCGTCGTGCACTTCGCGCCAATGGCTGACACTAGCTCTCGTTGGGCTGAGGAGGAGGTTCGAGTTCGGCTGGCTGGACTGGTGGCCTTATCTTAGAAGGAATACGCGACGAATTCGCGGCTGTAATACGACACCAACACCCTGCAGACGCTCCGAGATCGCCAAGTATGTCAGTCACACGTTTGTTGTCCGTTTTTTATTGTCTTGTGTGAACGGGAATTAATAATAGACTTTCAATTCATTAATAAGAATCGGAGACAAAGGCGAGGAGAAAATATTTGCACGGGCCCAACAACTGCGCTAGGAGAGCCGAGCAAAGCCTGAAAAACTGTTTCCCAGTTGGCGGTGAGTGAAGTTTACCCTAATTATATAAATGCAGCATAAGTTTCCATTCGACAAGTCCGGCAGACTCACCTAGACCCACTTAATTATCTTCGTTAAGCGCAGAGCAGAGCGAGTTATAAAGTATATTAATAGAAGGGCAAACAAAGTTGGCAGAGACGTTATGGGCCAGAACTTAAGCATCTGATTCTTATCAAACTCGAGGAGTATTGCTTTTCTTTTTCTACGAAAAGGTGTGGGTGTATATGGTTAGTCACCTGTTGGGGGAAAAATAAATAATGTAATTTATTATTTATGGTGGATGTAGTGAAGAAGATTTAGTGAATTCAGTGAATTTATTTCATCATTAATTGTAAATGTAAAACATAATATTTTATGACTAGACTTTGGCTTAAGTTGAGAAGAGTTTTGTAATCATCATAGGAATATATTTTATTGTTTTCATAAATTACCTCCCTTTTCATTTCACGGTCAAACTCATAAATGTTATGGCTTTAACCCAATTTCCCCAAGAAAAACAGGTTACCAAAACGTTTCCATTACAACTTTTTCCAGACCCGAATATAGCCCCATATATAACACTCCCCAGACACATACATAGACAGATTACCTACATATACCCAATTCTAAGTGGAGCAATCGAGTTCAAACTCGCAGCTGACAATAGCCTCGCCATTTACGATTACAATTTGAGCTCAATTATTTGCATTATACAATCGAGCGCGTCGTCACAAGATAAGCTCATGGAAAATACGTAGATCCGAAGTGCATCATGATCTTGGCTAAACCTGTGGCATTTCCAATTGATTCTTTCCAGAATACCAGGGTTGACTGAACTCCCCGTGAGTCCGGAGAGCGATACGCAGATATGGTGCGCCAAGTCTCGCCCTGGAAGGTTCTCACCCGGCGTAAGCATCTGCAGTCCGATGGCAGCGAGGGGGAGACGAAGCTCAACCGAGTGCTGGGATTATGGGACCTCACGGCCCTCGGAGTGGGATCGACCCTGGGGGCAGGGGTCTATGTGCTGGCTGGACAGATTGCCAAGGATCAGGCAGGTCCCTCGGTGATGATATCATTTGCCATCGCTGCTTTGGCCTCGCTACTGGCGGGTGAGTGTTATATACGTCTTTATAAATTATTGTATAAAATTCACTACAATTTCATTAATTATTAATTTAATTAATTGTATTATTTTAGGCGTTTGCTATGCGGAATTTGGGGCCAGAGTTCCCAAGGCGGGCTCAGCCTATGTCTACAGCTATGTCTGCATTGGCGAGTTTGTGGCCTTCGTCATAGGCTGGAATCTCATTTTGGAATATGTCATCGGAACGGCGAGTGTTTGTAGGGGCATCAGCCTGTACCTGGACTCCCTGCTGAACGATACCCTGAAGAACACCTTCGCGGAGGTGGCCCCCATGAATGTGAGCTTTCTGGGCAGCTACTTTGACTTTCTGGCCTTTGGACTAGTGGTTGTTTTTGGAGGTAACTTGGAAATAATTCTATAAATATTTCTAAATAATCTATAAATTTATACGTATTTTTTAGTGGCCCTGGCCTTTGGAGTGGAGACCTCAACGATGGCTAATAATTTTGTAACTTGTCTTAACATCTTTATACTAGGCTTTGTAATAATAGCTGGCGCCATTAAAGGTAACCAAAATAGTCCTATAAAAATATATATTTTATTAAAATAATTTTTATTTATTAGCTGACTTCTCCAACTGGACGGTGGAGCCCAGCAATGTTACCGCCAACTATACCATCGGTTCGGGTGGCTATTTTCCTTTCGGATTCGAGGGCACTCTCAGGGGAGCCGCCACCTGCTTCTTCGGTTTCGTGGGATTCGATTGCATAGCCACCACGGGGGAGGAGGTCCGGAATCCTCGCAAGAATATTCCCCAATCGATTCTGTTGTCCTTGCTCATCATCTTCCTGTGCTATTTCGGAGTCTCTACCGTCCTGACCCTGATGCTGCCCTACTATCTTCAAGATGCCAACGCCCCACTGCCGTATGCCTTCGAGTATGTGGGTTGGCCGGTGGCCATGTGGATTGTGACTGTAGGTGGCTTAGTGGGTTTGCTGGCCAGTCTGTTTGGAGCTCTCTTTCCACTGCCCCGAGTGATGTACTCCATGGCCCAGGATGGACTTTTGTTCCGGTTTCTGGGCAAAGTGAGCCCGAGATTCCGAGTTCCGGTCACAGGTTCCATTGTGGCAGCTCTTTTCACGGCCGTAATTGCCGGACTCTTCGATTTGGCCCAGTTGGTGAGCTTGCTTTCAATTGGAACTCTGTTGGCCTACAGTGTGGTGGCTATATCCATTATGCTGCTCCGATATATGGATTACTGTGAGGTGGAAGATAATCAGGGACAGAGACAGGAGAGCCGAGCCTCGGAGACCACTTCTTTGACATCCAGAAGTGAGCGATTCACCTGCGGTTCAGTTTGCACTCAACTCTTCAATGTGCATCGAATGTCGGAGCCAAATGCCATATCCTCAAGGATTGTAGGAGTCTTGGCTACCCTATTTTGTGAGTAAAAAATATTAAGGAGTTCTACTCCTTGCATAAATTATTATAAATATTAATTGTTCTTGATTTTTCAGGTCTTCTTTCCTTGGGTCTGGGTCTGCTGATAATGCAGGCTCACCCTTCCATCGCCTCGCAGGAACCCTGGGCCCTGACTCTCCTCGTGGTATTAATCCTGCTCATTGTCCTGGTTATCCTGCTGATTTGCCTGCAGCCCAGAGAAGCTCGTGGTCGCTTGTTCCGAGTGCCCTTCGTTCCGATTGTGCCCGCGATCAGTATCTTTATCAATATTTACCTGATGCTCCAGCTGGACAGCTGGACATGGATTCGATTTGGGGTCTGGATGATTGTGGGTGAGTTGGTTTTAGCTTCGATATCTCACTGCATGTGGTAGAAATTAATGCATGTCGCACTTTGCACTAACCTAAATGTCCTAGGCATTCCCATATTCCTTGCATGCTGGTATCTTTACGATTGCAAGAATCCCCAGAAGAGGAATCCCGAAAGATTGGCCTTCTACAAGGCGCTGAAGGGATCGGAAGATAACAATGAAAAGGAACACAATTGTGTGTCCAAGGAGAGTATATTTACAGTGGAAACTCAATTGAAAAAGAGTCCCAGCGGCAGCCTGGATCAAATCCAGAATCTTAGCGATGTTGGCGAGGACTTGATTGAAGTGAAGCATGCAAATGGCAAACTGTTCTATGTGGAGGACACCAGGAGCGAAAACTCCACAGCGACTTTGGGCAATGAATCGCCATCGCGGGACGATGAGCAATCAGTTATTGCCATGCTGGACGATGTCCTCGATGCCGAGGATATTCAACAAAGTCAACAGGAGCTGGAGCAGCAGCTCATATTTGAGCGTCATTTCAGTCTGGACTCCGAGATGTATCCGAGTGTTATTGAAACAGTAATTGTGGCCACCGTGCACAGCAGCAGCGATGATGATGAGGCCCAGGATGGGGTTTCTCTAGGCAGAAATAGATACGAGGAGTGCAAATTGGTGGCCCAGCAAATGCTTGAGGAGCTCTTCAATAGCGAGGCTTTCTATAAACAGCTCGAGAGGGTTAAAGCCGGAGGGGATCAATTAAAAGAGGATTTTCTCCATGCTCCAGCCACAGACCCACAACCCCTGGTGGTGCTCAGACCCACCCTACAACGGGTTGCTTCCCAGACATCCCTTAAATCGCAGGCCTCTGAAATTGAGGATCCCCTTCACTCGGCCAAGTTTAAAGACCGACTAAGCCACATCATTATGAATGCCAATGTCCACAAGGCGAGGGGGCCGGTAAAGAGGAACGAGGAGGATGAGGAGGAACAGGATCTGGAGCAGGACGAGGATGATGAGCCGAAGGCAAGGCCGCAACTAAAGCAATCGAAAAGCGAAACCGATGTGCGTCGCTTAATGCTGAAGGCCATCAGCGAACTGAAAATCGGCCATAATGAGGCTGGTAATGCTGATGAGGTCCCCGCTGAAAGCCCCTTCAAATCCCCAGCACCACCTGCTCCAGCTGCTCCAGTTGCAGCTGCAGTTGCAATTGCGAGCGCCAGCAACATACCGCGTCCACCTAAATTCGATCCGGTGCTCTACAAGACCATCAACAGCATTAGTTTGCGCAAACAGCGACCCAGTTTGAGCCAGCACCAGCAGCAGCAGCAGCAGCAACATATCGTGGATGCCAAGAACCCGGCGCTCTTGCACCACCTGCCACCGGAATCGCGGCCGGAGACGGAGACGGTTACGAGCCCGGATCCTGGCCAGCAACCAGAGTCGGAGCCGTTGCCATTCAAAGCGAAATTGGAGGCCATATTGCAACGGGGTCCCTCGCACCGAACCCAACAACATCCGGACTTGGTGCGTCGTCATCGTCCGCACTCCACTTACCTGGAGGTGGAGGAGGCGGAAAGCTGAGGGGTGCTCTCTCTCTGCCCATCCCCAACCCCTGGTGAAACCAAAAAGGGTGCCATTTTCCCCCCAGTTAAAAGTAGTCGAGTCCTGCATGCGAATCGGAATGCAAATGCAGCTTGTTTTGTACATATCCAGCATAGCAGTAGTTACTAGTAGTCACTAGTTAGTTAGTAAGGAATGCAAGCAATTCTAGTTGATAAGAACCAGGTGGATTGTAAGGGGGAGTTAATGGGAAGGCGCTATCTCTGCTGGATAGTTACCTGAAATTGGAGAAGATTTAATTCTGTGAGAAAACATTTAACCAACAAGGAGATGATAAGAGTTTAAAGTTAACAGTTTATATTAGAAATAATGAATGAAATCAAATCAAAAACTATACTTTCTTATTATAAATTAAATATATCCAGCAACTTCTTGAAAAGTAATTAAGTTTGTAGACTGAAAAAATTATCATAAATCACTTTAAATCTCTTTTTCAACCCTAAAACTTTACAGCAATAAATTAAGAGACACTAAACACATAATGACTTGATAGGATTTGAGTGGATTTTATAAATATGGATCACACCTAGTTAAGGAAATTGAAAGTACTTCCAGAAGAATATACTTTAATATATATAATTAACTCTTCAACCCCCACAATCCACCTTTAATTAATATGCATGCTTAGCTAACTCAAAGCTAGTCGGAAAAGTATTTTATTAAACGGTATTATAGTCGTCAAACCTAAGTGCTTATAAAACTAATAGGTTCTTTATATATATATTCATATCTATATAGGACTTTCCATATACTTCTTCTACGGCCTGCCGAACAGCTACCGAGAGCTGAAGCGCCAAAGGGCTGGCTGGCAGAAGCTCAAGTATAGCGATCGCCTCTGAGGATGGAGGAGACATCGAAGATAATTACTTGTCTATATAAATGTATATACCCCGAATGCGTCACTAAGCCAATTTGATAAATTGTCAACAATTTGTTGGTTATAAATAAAAATCTAGTTGTAATTAATAAAAGTCAGGCGAGTGTTTACCTGAGGGAAGGGAAAAAAGAAAAGAAAGAATGGGAAGAAAAGAAATGTTGAGAGCAACTGCAGCCGCTTCCGGAATCGATTCCCCGATGATCGCCGGCAGAGTGTGCTGTATTAATAACCCAACAATGAATGGGGATCGTCCATTGTCGTTTAATTCCCAGTGGCCTTGTCTTGAAGATGCTTCTGCCTCCATCTCCTCCTGCGCCTGCACTGACTTTGATAAATTAATTGGCATCGGCTGATCGCTGAGAGCGAGTGTGTGTGTGCATCTCTCGGGGAGTGTGTTTCCCCTTTGGCCTCTTTGGAGATTTAACCCCAGCTCCTGGAATATGTTTACACTGCAATAAAAGTTTAGAAAGGCTTGTGAATTCATTTAAATTAATTTGATTGTAAAGAGTAGCCAATCAAGACGCAACTTCATCTATTTCTGACTTACAATGCCTTTCTTTAAGTTCTACTTCAATCCTTACAACAACTTTCTTGTATCTTATTTCTTTCAGTGTACTTTGTTCCCCCTTTTTTGCTTTGATTTTGATTAGAGGGAAACATCCCCTTGGGCTGCCGCCCTACCCCCTTTTTCGCCGCAGTTCCCAAACTATGCTCTGATTTATGCGGACATTCGTTTGGGCATTTCTTTGGTCAGGTTGCCGCTGATGCTGATGGTTCTCTATGTAGTTGCGCTGCTCCTGATGCCAGTCTGGAGATTTGTATAACCGCAAGACGAAAGACGAAACAACTGGCGACTGTTTGGCGTCCCTGCTTCTCGGAGGAGATGGATCCGGGGTTGCTCAAGACTTTTGTGCTGCGTAAGTGTAACAAATTGTAATCGTATTTGGCGGGCGACTTTGTCTGGGGCGTGCCCCTGACTTGCCCCGGCTCCGGCTTTATTATTATTAACTTTGTTATGGGCCGGCACGAGAGGAGTATCTCCCAGAAGTCCCAGGGTCTGGTTCTCGTTCTGGTGGTTGTTTTGGTTCTTTGCTACACTTGCTCGCCGACTGTCCGCCCCCTTTATCAAGTCGACCGTTCAAATAGTTTTATGGCATATTTATGGGCGCCAAAACTTAAAGTCCCTCCAGCTAAGACTTTAAGACTTCCGAAAACGGGAGTCTCGGGGGGTGGAGCCCCAGATCTCGCCCCCGCCACATCTCCAAGAGCATTGACATCAGGGCTCTGTGACAAATTGGCAAAGAGCGAAACTAATTAATGCAGGGGGAATACAACTTTGGATATTGCATTCCAATGGGGGAGAGAGGGGAAAATAATGGGAGATTTACTTGGTAAATATTCATATGGTAAATATTAGCTCTTGCTTACTAAATACTGAATTTTATAGAATTTAATCGCTCAAAGAGTTAAGATATGACATTAAAAAAAGAACCCTTTTCTGAACTAGTTTTAATTTAGTTTCTAAGTACTTACTCCTTTTAAAACTATTAAGCTTAGCTTTCCACCTTTTAAAGTTAAATAATTACAACATTCGTTAGTTTGTTGTTATTTTGTCAACCGATTATTCCTCACTTTTTCCACCTGCAATTTTCCTTTGATTTTCCCTGCCACAAATGAGTTAAGCTCTATCTCGGCCAGTACTCCCACAGTTTTTTCCCTGAAACAATTTCTTTTCAAATTGGGTTTTGGATATGTAATCATTGCTCAGCTCTAATAACATTTTCACCCATCCTAACTCCATCGCTCCCCGTTCTTTTTTTCACTCTGCCACGTTTTTGTTTGAAGTTGGTTAGTTTGTTATTATTTCCTCTGCTGTCTAAAGCGGCTTTTCCATATTCATAAAAATTGCGAGTTTTACCCCGGCACATCCTCATTCACATTCGCATTCGCATTCCGACAGGACATAATCCTCTTAACGTGGCCGGTCAGGACAGGACAGCACCGGACAGGACAGGACAACTCTCGGCGTTCGTACTGGTCTCTCCTTGATTTTCTCGTATTTTGTTTTGCTGAATTGTTTCGAAAATTAAAATATGTGCTGGGGTGGACTGAGGGTTTTAGCCGGCAGCGGAAGTTGTCATCATCATTTGCCAGGCAAGGTGCACGGCTAAATGCGGGCCCAGCAGTTGCAGTTGCAGTCCGGCAACCGGCTGCGACTACCTACTACCAAAGTCAATGGCACTCGACAAAAACATTTTGTCAAAACAACGGAGGCGGCTGCTACTGTACGCAAAGTGGATCAGTGGATTTGTCCGTTTCGAAGCACACGGAAAAAAAAGGGAAGGGAAAAAGTAATTCTCGCAGCAACAGCTGCACAAATGCAGGACTTCCAACTCAGCCGACGGAAACCAGGGGAAAAAAATGGAAAAAGGATTAGCATTTCGGTTTAGCTGTTTGCTCAATCGGCCATGACAGCCAGCCACGGATATGGTGCATGTCAAGGCTCTGGCACTGTTTCGGTTTTCTGTTTGCTAGATTTTAGATTCGGGAGGCTGCCTCTGCGGTCTGTGCATACATATGCTAAGCAGGAGATTGCATTCGGATGGGATTAACCCATTGAGGAGGTTCGTGCCGGCCTAAATGAATTACTCTTTAATGGGATTGAAAAGGTATCCTGTGGCTGTGGTCCTGAGGTCATGTCAAGGGAGATTAATAGTGCAAGATTCATCTTGTGGCTCAAGAAAATAAGGATTTCCGGTGGCTCTTTTTGAAAGGGATTTTTTGAGAGAAGATTGTGGGGAATTAGTTTTGGATTTTTGTGTAGAAAAATAAAAGGTAAAAGATGAATGCCTTACAATTAATAAACTTTATTTTGCATTATACTTTAATCTACAATAAGTTTTTTATTAAATGCCTAAAAATACATATCTCTGTAATCAGGCAAAGATTTTATTTAATTTTGTAGAACTCTTTCTCTCAACACAAAAGGGTATCTTGTATTTTTAGTCTACTTTACTCACCCCACACTTAACTTTTCAATTACATTTTCAAACCCTTAATTCATTTACCGTAGCCAATGCCAATTGAACACATTGTGTGGCCTCACACTCACACCCCCTCTGAAAAATCCATCTGGCATTGTTCTCATCGCTGGATATTTACCTGGAATATATTGTATGCCTTCACGTATTGATCTCTCAACTGCGAGGACACCTTGCGAATTGTTAATCACGATTTCACACGGAATTGCATTACAATCAGCCTGATTTCTCAGCACTTTCCGAGGCGAGGTTGCTGTCCCTCCATTAAAATCTCGGTCTTGAGTATTCCTCTTGTGGCTCCTGCGATGTGCATCCTTGGGTGCTCCTCATAATTGCTCCTTTGTCATTTGCCACAACGCACAAAGGGTCTTAGAAAATGGTCGAGGGAAAAATAATACGCTGTTGATTCTCTACTCGACTTCAATTGATTTCTACGAGCTATCTCAGTGCCTCTAATTTTTTCTCATTTATCTTGTTTGGGACAAATGGTTTGTGCTTGTCATAACCTCTCCCATTTTTACAATTTTCTATTCTTATTCTTTTTTTTTGAGAAATAGAGAAATAATTCTCCCTTTCTGGGTGCCCTCTTCGGGCAGCCTCGGGCATTCGACAATTTTTAAAGAAGAATAATATTTACCGAGCCACGCACAATGGCAGGACGACACTGGAGAAGAGGACTCTGGGACAGGGCATTGTTTTCGCATTCAATTCCCTGACAATAAGCATTATTGAGAATCTGAAATGTGGCCGGCCTGCACACGTTCGTCCTGTCTCTTTCGGCGCCCCTCCATCCGTCCCGCTCTAAGTGTGTGAGTGCGCTTAGAATGTTAACCAAGCCAACCAAGCAATTCAAATTCAATTTGCCCCATTATGTGAGGCCCATTGTTCCTGGCTAAATTCTAAGGGGCTCTGAGGCATTCTCCAAAGCAGTGAGCAGGGAAGGGGCAGCAGGAGAAGCGGTGTGCAGCGGGCCAAGACTGCAAGCCAAGTTAAGTGCAATACAAAAGGCAGACAGATTAAAAATGTGCAAAAGACGCATACACGGAGCACAAAATGTCACAGGTATGAAATTATATAAATATATTTTTACAAATTTATCAAAAAATCCTTAAATTGGAGTAAAAGCAAGAGTATTCCAACAACAGAACACCCAAAAGTATGCAATGATCTAACTCCCGGTTATTCCATTATCGCGGCTAATTAATTACAACTTATTTAAGGATTTGTCTAAATTTTTAACTTCATAATTATATTTCCTCTGTACTGCAAAGGAGACATTGAGTGAAGGAGCGGGCGGACATCTTCAAGCTAAATGAATGCAATAAGTAAATAACAAAATGTCCTTAGCATTTTGTGACACACTCACGCTCTCCCTCTCTCTCTCTCTTTCCCAGTCTCTCCATTTTTTCTGTGTCTCCCACACCCAGTCTCTTCCTATTTCTCTGACTATATCTTTTCAGGTCTCCAGGACAATGGGAATGTCAGCAGTTGCAGTTGCATTTGCCGTTGACATCCTGGCCTGAATGCCAAGACAGAGACGACAAAACAACGGCAGAAAGGGATAGCATGGAACGATAATCGAGAAACAGGAACAAATTCTCCTATTCTCCCTTTCTCCCTTTCTCACAGCTGTCAGCGGCAACAAATTGCGCGCAAAGTTGGCATTAGAAAATGTGGGCGGAAATGGAGGTGAGCGGTGAGAAAATCTATGAGGAAATCAAACCTGGCGGAAACACGAAAGTTAAATGCACTCTTTGAATGGCAAGTCATTAGGCCAAGTTTTTTGTAAACAATTTTGTTAAGAGAAGGCTATGAAGGCTTTAAATTTAATCATATTTTCTATGCATTAACTATTCAATAATTCTCAATAATTAATTTTTTTTAAGGACCTTTCCTTTTTTCTATATCTTCATAATTTTAGGAGGTTATTGTTCTCTTTCCTCCATTAGTTTCTGTAATTGTTGCAAAACAATCTCCCCACTCGATGGTGCACTTAGGGTATAGTTTTTGGCTCTCATTTTAGGGCCGCACTGCGTTCGCTCATTTTGCCGGACGAAAAAGGAGGGAGGACATCAGGCACATCTGCCTCGTCCTGCCGGCAACCATCGTGCTCATCAGGAGCCATCATCAGTCGACAGCCAGCAGCGAGCATTCAGCATCAGCACATCAAGTGGCAATCATATTAACCGGCTTAATTGTCAACATACAGCCAGCAGGCCTCCCCCTTTTCGCCCGCTTTACCTCCCAATTTCCCTTGAATTTTCCCCTCGAACTTTCCCTCCCGTTTTGGGCCGTGAGCTTGTTGCGGGTGCCAGCTTGTTAACAAGTTGCCAGGAGCTGTTAACGGTTGCTACTAGTTGTAAAGGAAGAGTACACTACAGAAAATACTTTTCCAGGAAACTCAATTGCAATGTTGATCACATTTTGTTTTATTTTAGTTAATAAACTGTATCTAAACTTTATTTTAATTACAAAGACTGCATGTTTTATGTTAAAATGTATTTTAAAACTTTGCTCAAGACTCATAAATTGTATGCAAGTTCAGCTGGAAAATAGGGAAACTGTGAGTTCAGTTCTCGGGTTATAGTCACAAATGTGCGTATTTCAAATGCTCATTAGCCACAATTTTTCGACACTAGACACTCGTGTCGGGCCTTGTTTGCCATTGGCAATCGGTTTGGACCATGGTTAGTTAGCTAGCAGTTGGCCCTGTTCGAAATTACAGGCCATTTTGGCCCATTTTTCCGTGCTAACTAACTGCGTAACTAGCTGACAAACTAGCCAGTCCATCACGATGCTAATCAGAATCAGGTTTACACTCATTATCAATTCCTTTTTAGTATCCCACCAAAAATGCTCATTTTGTTGCGGCTGCACGGGGGGTGGGAGTTTTCTTTGGAGTGGAGGGAAATTGGAGGAAAGCGCGTGAAAACCGCGAAATTAAGCAACGCCAAATGACAGGACAGGAATGAATGATGCCATGCAGCGCACTTGTCAACAAAGGGTTCCTTCATCCTTGGCAACCCGACCAAAACCCGAATCTCAGCAGAAGCTCCTCCGCCGCCATCATCATCTAAGCCACCATCTGAACCACCGCCACCACCACTACCACCTCTGCCACCACCACCACCATCATCATCATCATCAGTGGCACTGCTTGCCTTCTTCCTGCTCGTCTCTGTCAAGTTGTATGCAAACTAATCACACGCAAGCATTTGATGCGTTTAAAACACACACCCGCCTTGGGATATATACCATACTCCGCAGATTGACATACAGACTGAAGCTGGGATAGACACAAATGTTGGGGATGCTACAAGAGTAATGGCTATCTATAGGGTATATCCAACTATAAGGTAATTTAGAAAAAAAATTTATAATAACTTAAAATAAGATTTAAATATTTATTCTATTTTATAATTTAGTAAGACCTATAAAACCCCCTTTAAAAAGGCATAAAATATAACCATGACTTCTTAGTGAACCCTCCGTATATATCCAGTGTGAAAGTGGGCGGTAATTGGGTGGGAAAATCAAAGAGAGAGAGAGAGTGGGCGGTGCATGGGGAACTTCTGGTCTAGCAAGTCGACTGCTCTGTCCCGCTCTGCTGTTCATCTTTTATAATGTTGGTAATTTGAACATTTCAAATCAAATCTAAACGTCAGTTGGTTACCAGCTGCGGTTGCGCTCGATGAGCGAAAGAGAGCCCCCGACGGAGCCAGAGGGAGACAGCTGGCGGGAATCGCCAAATGGAAATTGTCAGCAGCGTTTCAAATGAAAGTGCAGATTGGAAAATGGCAGCACCAGCAGCAGCAGTACGAAACTAGAAGGAAAAAGTAAAAACTGAAAACCAAAGACAGTTTTGATGCGAAGCAGCTTTCCTACACATTGAGAAACACATAAAAGATTTACCTAATGGTTATAGATAAGAGTAATAATTTTACTTAAAGATAAGAAGTCTTTAAGGTTATATTAAAGGCTATCAATATATCTAGGAACAAATTATTATGTCAGATATTAAATAAACTAATAATAAATTCGTTTCGCTCATTAAAGGCATTGTCTTTCAATTAAAAAATGTTGTTGCAATTATTATATTATTTCTAACCCTAAAAACTGTTATCTCATCTTTTCATATATCCTGTAAAGATCTTATATATATCTTGTAAGTATTTCATATTTCTCCCCCTGTAACTTCTCCCTGCCCTATTCGGCTGCATAATAAATCGACTTGTAAATGCAATAAATTTTCTATCGAATGGAGGCGAGAGGCGGAGGCCGAGGCGTATTGAATTTAAAACGCTTTAAGTCACGGTAGGACTGCAACCTAATGAAGAAAGCCCCCTAAAACATTCGTCGTAGTTCACTCGTGGAATGCCAAAAATGTGCAAACATCCTGCGAGGGATGGGCCAGGATGCTGGGCCAAGTGGTGGGAGCAAGTGCTAGGCGAAAACAAGAAAACAAATCACGTTTTAATTTTGTTTAACTAAATACGAAAATCGCACACAGAACAGGGCGAGTGGCGTCGGTGAAGGCCAGGGAAGGCGGTCTGAATTGGGGGGAAGCGGAGCGAGGGCCCAGAGGCGGTGGGGGAGTGGCACTGCTGCCTGATGACGTGCAACTCTCGACGCCATTTTGTGCGCTGTCATGCCATACACAATTAAAGCGCCAGGATCTGGAGAGCAGAGCTATGTCTATCCGAAAAACAGTTGTGGGAAAAATAATAGTACTAGAGATTTATTGAAAATATTTTATAAATAATAAGAAAGGAATGATGTTATACCAGAATTTAGTTACTTAACATTAAATTTGAAATTAATTATTTAACTAATAGATTAACAAAGATTCATACTACCTAAGAAAGGGTTTAAAATGCAACACATAAATATTTGTGATGGCATTTTTACAGATAAAAACTTTTTAAGTATTCTTTTAAACATAAATTCTATTTTAGAATGTTTTATCTTAATAATCTTAATATCTTAACCCACACTGTAGATTTTCCAGGGACGGGAAGAGGAAGATATTTGGGGGTCGGGCGTTTGGTAGAATTTGGGAGGAGTGCTTGCTCGCTCAGCTCACGTCTAGCTCAACGTCTAGTTGTAGGGAAATTAAATTAAAATTCACTTGTACGCAAAAAGTCAGGGCCAAGTGGCAGGGCAGGGCAAAGAGGTGATCCAGGGGCGTCGAAGGGGGGTCAAATTGGTAAAAGAGATTGTACAGAGATGAGTGGAAGGGAGTCCGGCTTGTTGGTTAAGTTAGTAAGTCAGCGGGGCGATTGGAAAACTGCGCAGATTTTTCGCTTCTATGCTTCCTTTTTTATTATTTTTGGTAGTGGAGGGAACAACAAAATTAATTCGTTGAATTTCAAATAAAAGGAAGCAATGAAGGAGAGGAGGAAACTATGCTAATGATATACGAAAAATTGAAATTTCAATAAAATAATTAAATTTGGCCAGCAGCCTGACGAGAAAAAAGAAAAGGGAAAGTGTGTAGACAAGCAAAAAATGTGCAAATTAGCAATTTTGGTATTTATCATTATTATTATGAGGACAGCAGATTTGTGAGTGATTAAATTCCTTTTTTTATGGGGAATGGTAAGATCTTTAATACTCTGAGCTGAAATTAGAACAAGTAGAATATAGTATTATAGTTATGTTACTCTGCTCAGATTAAGAAATTAAGGGAACTGCTTCTTTAGTTTTGAGTTATGGGAGGTCGGAATTTTGTCAATACGCTGTCAATAGCATTTAAATTTCCTCCATCAATAAATAAAATAAATATTTTTGGTTTCTGACCTCCCTTAAGATCATCAAACTTTCAGCTAGCTGATTACTGTGACGCTGCTCAAGTACTTCATGTACATCATCACCGATCGCATTATCTCTATAGCCCTTATTTACTCACTCCCAACCCAAATCCGATGCTCTCCATCATGACCAACTAGAGCGACTATTTTTAGTGCGGCCGAAGGTCATGATAAATGACACCAAAAGTATCAAAATACAAGAGGAAATATTTACACGGAAAAAATACAAATATTTCCCTAACTTGAATTATAAATAAATATTATAATGTGGGGATGAAATCAGAAAAATCATAAATAATAATTACAAAAGTATACCTTCATTAATCTTTTTGGCTTTAATTTTTATTCTATGTTAATTGGAATAATCTATAATAATCTATACTCCAAAACTAAAGAAATCAAATTCTTTCGGTGTAACAGCAAGGGACAAACCAGGAAACACGCTTAGCTAAAGGACTCAGATCCTTGGAACACACTCGGTTTTGTGAGGCAGCTGGCGCTAAGTGCTCTAGATTCGAGGGCGTTAGATTTAGTGCCTGCACTGGGAGACATATGCAGATTATGCTAAAGACATGGGACAACCAACAAACCAACCAGACACCCGGAGAGCCAAGAACTGGATGGGGGGGAGCATGTGCCCTCCAAGTCGGTGCAAGTTTTATGAGTTTGTGTACAGGGAAAACCTTTTCCAGACAGCAGTCCGAGGTCTCTGGCACGCCCTTCACCTTGGCCGTCGTCGTTTCAGCTCCAAAAACACGGCTGTCAGCATCTTATTGAGCGTACATAAGCGCATTAGCTGCGGCCGCATTCATGAGATACATTTCGTTGAGGAATATACTATTCCGTACTAGCGTTGTGCAGTTTTGCGGCAGCCGCTTTGGTCGGTGCAACAAGACCCGAAAATTGAAAACACTGAGACTAATTTTGGGTCGGAGAAAATATCTAGTAAACATAAGAGATAACTTGAAAATTGGAGATCTTCTTAAAGAAGGTTCTAGATATTTAGGATATTCTTAAAGTTTCCCCGTGTTTTCTTTAGTTTAAAATACGTTTAAATATATTTTTCATGCCTGAGTTAAAAATATATTTATCTGAGCTAAAAATATTATACTTATTAATGTGTTCTTTAAATACATTATTTTCATTTTAAAATTTCATATTTCTATTTTAAAATTTCTTAAGATTATAAATGTTTAGGATATTCTTAAAGTTTCCCCATGTTTTCTTTAGTTTAAAATGCGTTTAAAAATATTTTTCCTACCTGAAACTTTTCCCTGTGCACTCTCGAAAAGAGAGGGCGAGTAAAGGATAATTACCGAAAAAAAGGAGTGCAGCATATGGCATAGCCCGAAGTCAGAGGCGGGCCCTAAAACTAGACAGGGGTTGCCATATGGCTCTGTGGCGGTGCCTCTGTTTTCCATTAACGATCCGATACCGACAGCCGGCAAAGAGTTTTCCTATTCGCTTCGCCTTGGTTTTCCTTCGGAGTCATCTCCTGGGAGTCGTCAGTCAGTCAGCTGACTCCTTGGATCTTTCACGATCTCGTTTGATCTGGGCCCAGCCCTTACCCTAACCCTATAACCCGATTGATAAATAGTTTCTTGGGTTTCTTGTTCTGTTTTTTCATTGATTTTTTATGGGTTCGCTCTTCGTTGAGGCATCAAATTATAGGGCAAGAACTTGTAGATCGATGCATGGAAAGTGTTTAGTCATTTCCGATAAACGAGATTAGTTCGATCCGGCGATCTAGTTAAGGGAAATCTGTATCTGTGGGATGATTCTGTTTGGGTTTTGTTGTTTTGTGGATCAGCTCGATAAGCTACCAGATGGTTTTCCGAAGGTGTGAAGATCTTCTTGGGTGAGTTTTAATATTCAAAGATTGGGAGATTGAAGATCTTAGACTTATCTGTTGTTGGGGATTTTAATTTTGTTTATTTTTTAAGCTTATAACTATTTTATTGACAATTAAACTTGGAGATCATCTTGTGAAGATTTTATTTTAGTCGATAAAACTGATAAAAGGGAATGTTATCACGATTTTAATGGGTAAACATGAGATTGCTCTTAGTTTTTAATGGTATTTATTTATTTATTTAATGGTATAATTCTAGCAAGTAAATGTGTGAAGATTGAATAAGTAAGAAGGGAAGTCAACTTCGGAGAGCTAAAATCTTTACTTGGTTAAATTTAAATAAATACATTTAACTTATAATATACATTATTTTATTTAATTTTCTGTCTTAAAAACTTTTCTATCAGATGGCTAATCTGACATTTGACAGCAGAGGTGTTAACATCCGTTCGGCCAGTCCAGATTTGATCGGAAATTGGTTTAATTTCAGGGGCAAGAGATCGATCACAGCAATTGGAACATTCTGGCAGATACTTTTCCTCCTCAGAACCGTTGACAGCATCGGTTGGCAGGCGATCCTAAGCCGATTATGTTGCAGCTTCAGCTTGGATATCCATTCAACCTCTTCGAAGGCCGTCACATGTTGCAGAGGATCTAATAGGATTTACGACCTATTCGCAGAAGGGCGGGCACTTGAAGAGCCCCTCTCCTCTGGCCATTCAGACCAACTGTTGTTGACACAACAAGAAATTCGAGACCCAAAAAAGTTGAATAGAATATCTCCTGCCTTAAGTAGAACAAAAACTGGAGTACGTCAGTTAAACAGAAAAAAAGATGCTATACAAATAAGTAGTTCTTTATAAAATCTTTCAAATGGCTACTGGATTTTATTATATTTTTCAGAACAAACTCGATACCCTCTTGACATATCCTTAATCATGCTAAACATATCAGTCAAGGTTTGTAAAAGAAGAGATTTTTGGAAAATTTTAAACATAAATAACGTTTTTCTTGTAAATTTAATATTGAAGTTCTGCTTCATTTAACCAAAGCATTTGTAATTTGAATAATTTACTAAAATATTATTTCTCCAGGTCATTTAATCTTTACCTATTGTAACCACTTCAACTGATTCAATCACGTTCAACTCATTAGTTAAACATCGGTTTGCACTTGTCAAACATTTCAAAGCTTTTTGCATCGCATCTGTCAATGGCAAATTGGCAACTGACAAAAATTTCGATTCGGTTTTTGGTTTCAGTTCGTTTCATCTGCGTTTTGTGGCCAACAGAATTTGATAATCCGAAAACCAATTCAATTTGGCTATTGTTTCGCTATTGACCATTTTGGGAGAAATGCCAGTGCCAAAATACAATAACCGAGAAGTGCGTGTGTCAAAATGTTGGGGCACCGACAACTCGGAAATGTGTCAAATCGATAATTGGCAAAACATCAGTTGGTCCAGAGCACGAAAGGGGGGGAAATGGGTGTGTGAGTGCGAGTGTGATTCCCAGGACCACACTCGAGGAATCGAGGCAACAGTTGACAACACTCACTGGCCATTTCTGGAGTGACCAGAAACTGAGATTTCGGCAAAGGATGAGGACTGAAGGAGAGACCCCACTACAACATAAATCGAATTATGTGAGGAGGTACTTAAGTGTCCTTTTCGGTCTCCTGCAAGTGTGCGTCTGTGTGTGAGTGTGCACTTTAAATTTTGTCTCCACATCCGAGACTCTACTTCATTTGTCTAATTCCATCGTAGGTTTCGAAAAGTAGGAGACCGGCACGCACTCCTTGCACAAATGAAAGTAAATCCTTGGCCTAAGCCCGGCGCACACAGTGTGCGAGTGTGTGTCTGTGTGTGTGTGTGTGTGGGATAATCTGCATTTGAATAAGAGCATTTTAGTGTTTTTTCAACTATATATATGTCCTCCACTCAGTCTCTGTCCGCAGGAGTGTGTGCGTGTGTGCCAGAGAGCCTGTGCGTCTGTGTGACACACCCATGTGTTGGCAGGCCATCAGCCTTTTTGCTGTTTTCGTTTTTTTTTTTTATCCTTGTCTTGGACAGGATACTCTTTTAAAGGAAGCTTTTCTCGTGAGTCAATCAAGTTAAATTTTGGATAATAAAAAATTAAAGTAAAATAAAATCTTATTAATATCGTATACTATTCTTTAAGCTCAGAAATATTAAAAGCTCCGAACTGTAATTTCTTTAAATGTTCCTACAAATAGTTAACTAAAAAATGTACTAAACATTTATCAAAAAATATTATTCAACCCTTAAATTTATTTTTAATATCTTAAAAGAGCATTTCCCTTTCACATTTCAACTCAAAAGGACCTTTCTTTGTCGTTTTGCCTGTCCTATAATTTGAGTTTGTGCATTTGTCCCCACTCAAGTAATCTTTTTTCCGTACATTTGCTTGGGCAGTTGTCTCTGCCGTTTGCCAAAAGTTCGGCCCAAACATAACCAGAGGACCAAACTGGATGAATACTCGGCTAGCCTCCTTTTCCTGCTCCCATTCCCAGTCTCGCATTTTCTCCGCTTTAAAATAATCGATTTTCTGCGTAATTTTTTGTGGGTATCTCCCAGCTGGAAAGCAATCCAAACGGAGCTTCTCGTGTCATGCGAATGGGATCTGACAATGTGGGAAATTAATATAATTTGCCTGATTTGCCACTGTCTGAAGTTCTCAGTGTCTGGCACAAGATTGGAAATGTTCTTCTGCGAAATCAAAATCAATTTTAACGATTTCTGGTGTCGGCAAGAAGAGAGAGAGAGAAAAAAAAAAGGAAAACAGCGCAAGGAAAACTTCTGTCAACTGTTTGGGGGGCCTGATAAGGGAGAGCATGAGGATGACTTTTCCTCCCCTTGGAGCAGAAGATTAAACTAATTGATAAAAATGTTGCACGTTGCCGGGAGGGAATGTGGGAGGGGGTGTGGGTCTGGGAATGGGATTTTGTGGGTGTGTTGGGAGTTTGTTTTTCAGTCGGTTGTTCTTTTGTAATTTATGTAAAGTAGAAAACAACGTGTAGGTCGCAATTTGTTGTGTGCCCGGGTCACACTTCCCACTCTCCACGCTTCGGTTTTTCTAAGGCCAATCCCTGGCAACGCCGCATGTCTTGACTTTTAAATCCAAATGTATTAAATTTCGCCCCGAACTGAAAAGAAGAGTCATGGCCATGGCTCTCTACATTGTTGGCTTCCGCTGAAAGCGATGATGATGATGGCGATGGCGATGGTAATAATAATGACGTCGGTGGTTCAGGTAAAGTGCCATTGGCATTGCCATAAATGTGCCATATATGTACGCTTTCAGCTCTCTCTGCTGCTTTGGCATCTGGCATGGCAGCAATTATTCAACAAAAGCTACTGACAATTATGGCACACCAGCCATACATACCACCAAAGAATGCCATATCCTTCCACCAACCGCCCCGAGTGCCCCATCCAAAGCATAGCTCAAATGATGGTGCTGACTGATGTTGGGTGGACTTGAAAGATTGTAGGTTTAAGGAGGTTACAAAACAGGGATTTATTATCAGTGAGTTAAAAAACATAATTATTGAATTTATCCCAATTTTTTTACATTTAAAATCGATTAAAGTATCTCTCGAATGTCACTCCACGCAACCTTTTAAATATTTTCAATTTAAAGATATTGTTTCAGCTGCTTCTTTCTGGAGTCTTTCTCAGCCTTCATTAGTTCTTGATCGGAATAGAAAATCAGGCGAATTCCATGCGGGCTCCCTTAAGATATTTTATTCGATAATTAAGTGTAACAGTTTTTTCGAAGTCACCCATGCTGGTAGTCCCGGAGAACTGCTCACCCTGCCCTCGGAGGGGGAGAGAGGGCGAGTTGCTTGAAGAACGAGACAGCCACATATGCAAACACACACCTGGCTGTTAGATTTAGATGGTAAGACCGAAGTAACAACAAGGACGAGGCAGGGGAGAAGGACCCGGGATCGGGACACGGAGGGAGCGAGCACATCTGGCACATATAACCACCGAAAACCCCCCTTTAACCCCTTCTGGCTCGCTCCCCAGATTGTCTGCGTATGCAAAAATATAATTTAACACACATTTGCGCAATTAGATTCATTCGTGCAGGATGAGTGGGAACGGTGGAAAAGGAGGCTGCGAAAAAGAGAAGTAGTCGACTGACATACAAATGAATATCTATGAGTGCTGCTAGGAAAATGTACAGGCAAGGCCAGGTAAATAGCTATGTGAGAAATGTAAACAAATATTATAAATAATATAATATTAATTAAAATTAAAATTAAAATTGCATTAGCTAAGAATAATAAGTAGTGTGAGATGAATGTGTAAAATAAAGTAAACAAAACAGGAATATAGAACATAAATTATATTTTAGAGATGCTATAAGTTACAACATTTTTAATAAATTAAATCTAAAAATATTTACAATTTGTTAGTAATTCGTTCCAACTAAGATTTTAACTTCAACTGTAAGAGACTCCCTCCAGGATGCGAGTGTGTTGGATTGCATGTGTGTAAATGTCACAATTTGAATACATAAAATGCAAATAACGACACCGACAGGACCCAGGGACCCAAGGACTCCTAGTCTACCTTCCTTCCCCGTTCGCCATACCTCAACTCCTTTGCAGATTCCTTGGCTAAAAAAGGAATATAAATTGCTTCCAATGCAGAGACATCTATTAAAAGGACATAAAAAAGCATAAAAGCGGAAATGATGTATGGAGGGCGGGCAGGCGGGCGGGGTGGCAGCATCCCAGCCAAGGACTCTTTCGCATCCTCCACCCTTGCCAATTTAGCGAAAAGGAAAGTAGAATTCCGACCGAAAGGAGTCTGCTGCTCCTGCCGACGACGACGACGACCTGTTGCCCCACATATTTTTGGCAGTGCTAATTTAAGCAATGCAGGTAAGTCAGACCCTGCTCCTGTTCGTGCCGCCTCCTGCCCGCAGAAATAATAAAATTTACACACTTGCAAATGCTGGCTGCTAGTCCCTGGATTTCCTCCTTTTTTGCAGGTCCTTCTGCATGAAATATGCTGGGGCAGAAAATGCTTACAAGTGTAAACCACAGCCTGGGCACATGTAGACCTGTCAAGGTTCCTGGGCGGAAGGAGCGTGCAGCGGAGGCGTGTCCCTGCCTCTCTCTCTCTCTGTAATTGTTTTTTATAAAATTTAATTTATGGCATTTTTGCACAGGCTGGCAAAGGGGTGGCGGCGGCGGTGGCGGCGGTTATGAAATTGAGGTGTACTGCACTTGAAACTTTTCCAGAATATTTTTTCACCGTGTGTGCCAGCATGTTGTTAGTGTGTGTGTGTGTGTGTGTGTGTGTGGTATTAAAATTTATTTGTATGACATTTTCTATATGCACGGGGAAAAGTAAAAAGGACAGCCCTACGCAGCATTTCCCCAGGGAGAGCGAGCGAGAGCATTGTGACAAATTTAACGCCCTGCACATCAAAAACTAAAAGCAACCTAACAAAAAATGTTCAAAAAAATATACAAATCGACTGGCAGAATCAGGGCAGAGGTGCGAAAGAGAGAGGGGAGACGGGATGAAAAGAGACAGGCTTAACTACGGTCACATCCAGGCTTTGCCCTCGTATTACAATTGACATGATTTTAATGGCGTTTCGCATTGAATTGTTCAAATTGGAAGGAGCAGACTTAATGGATTTAAAGCTCTTCACATATTTATTTGGCGAAAACAAATATGTCGCCCTGTAGTAAAAATTGTACATTTTACAAAATATATAGATAAACGTAGAGATTCAGAATAAAGTGTGACGTCTGTGCAGGTCAATATCAGCAGATTTTAGCTTTAAATTCTTTACGTTTGTGAAAGGTTTTCTTTACTTTATTTATTGTATCAGCAGATTTTAGCTTTAAATTCTTTAAATTCTTAAAAGGTTTTCCTTAATTTTAAGACCTCTTATTTCAATATTTTCTAAACAAGAAAATCCCTCTAATTACTTTGCCATAAGCAACCTAAATTCTTCAAGATAAATATTTTGTATTACCCTTTTTTTCGTAATGAAGGATAAATATTAAAGGATTGTGTCCAATTATAGTCCAGATAGCTTTCGAATTTTTAATTTCATTTTGTACTCCTTTCTTTCCGTCCCTTTTCTCTCGTCCTCATCCTGTATTTTTTCCTCCTTTTCGAGCCCAACTTAACCTAGACCATGCCATCATTTGTTGTGGTCGGTAGAGTAACAAATAAAAAAAAAAGTAGATGGAAATAAATGAAATCTAATTGCCCTGCTCTGCGCCTCCCACCGCGTTTTTTCTTCCCTTCCGGAATATTTTAATTAATTTCCCTTAGAGCCCCCAACCATTTATTTTCAGCTGCCTTCCTCCTGTTGGGAAAATTTGATTTCTAATTGCTCTGTCGCCTGTGTTTCAGTTAAGAGGAGAGAATGCTGCAAAACAGGGGGAGAAGGCAGAAAAAGTTCTTTCATGTTATTTATTCACTTTGATTATGGCAGAAAAATGTTGACGGCATGCCATCGCTCGGTTGCCATTTCAATTGTTTCCATGACAGAGGAGGGAAAGGGTGACAGCCCTATTTACCATAGCCCTGGCAACCCTAGCACACACAAGAAAATCGGGGGGGTAATTAACTCTAAATGCTTTTGTGTCCTTTATAAAATGTTGTCTATCGAAATAAGTTTAAAAGGTGCTTTTGTGAAGGTAAACAATTATCTTAAAATAAATATAAATCAATTTAGTCCTCTAATGTTTCTCTCAGTGCAGTTATCTAGCAATTGTTGAGGGAAAAGAGCGGAAGGGGCAAATTATTGGGACACACGCACCTTGGGGGCTGAAATCAAAGTCGGATGCTTCGCCCGCAAAACAGCCGAGAGGCACTTTAATGCTCAGGTTAAGTCACTTTCACCTCCGCCTCTCTTATGCCATCCCACTTTCACCGCCCATTTCGCCCACAATTTTCCACCCAGCGCCCAACATCCTTGCTGCATATTTGCGGTTGCAAAACTGCTGCCTTGCTTTCAACTTCGGCGCTTTGCCTTGGGTTCGGGCTTGTGCCGGGGTTTGGGTTTGGGTAAACTATTTCAGTTCAAGCGAGCATAAAACTGAAACTCGCCCCGGTAAGTGTTTCAAAAATTGAAGAAGCAACTGTAAAAATCCGCACACTCGACGGAAGATACGGGCTGGAGAACATGAAATCTTGAGATACTCGTACTTGCGGATGATGTACTCAAAGGGAAATGTTCAAACAAGCGAGTAAACCATGAAACATTGATGATATAGCTGCAGTATTTTAAGCAGAGCTGAATATTATTTCTATAAAAGTAGGTTGAATATAACCATCTATATAAACCTAAGACATAATAATTTCTTTAATATTAATTGTATTTTTTATTGTAAGCATTCTCACTAGGAAATCGTCAACATTAACACTTTAAAACCACACAAAAGTTCCGATAACATACCCCTATATACATTCCTGTGATATTATGATTTTATAAAACGACATTCATTTCTGTTTATGAATTCTATGATACCTCAATATCGTAACGATATCTATCAAACCCATATCGTGGCTCATCAACGCCGAAATTGCGTTACCTTCTCTATTAAAGTCTCATAAAGTGTTTTCATCCATAAAATTCAGCCCAAACAAGACGTTAAGATAGCGCTTCTCCCACATAAAAAGGAACGATATAAAAATAAAAACTTGCAACAGTTGAAATTGCCAAATAAATATGAAGGAATTTCGAAAACATGTGCACAATCAGAGGGAGGAGAGGAAAATAGCTGGGAAAATAACAACAATGCCCGGCATTGACACCGAAAAATTGCTCAGCGAAAAGTAAGTCACGGGGAATGCATCGCAAAAAAAAAACACGAAAAATAGGAAAATCAGAAGAGGAAGAACGCCAGAAAGCATAACAGAAGCCAAGGAAAATCGCAGAAAAAAGGCGGAGCGCAAACACTGAGCTTTAAAAGTCTGACCACATCATACATATATATTTGCTTATTTGTATCTCTAAAGTGCTCCTAAAATATCTATTAAAACTAAAAACCCCAAAATAAGCTCTCTATTGATTAGCCCGCAATTAATTAAAATTTATTTTAGTTTAAGCCATAAAAAAAAAACAACAGACACAAATTGGAGTTCCAAAAAATGTGTCACCCACGCACCCAGAGAAATGGGAGAGTAGGAAAGTCGGAGAGAGAGAGAGAGAGCGGGAGAGAATTTCCCAAACTGACCCAGTGAGGAAAATGAGAGTGAGCCACAGAGAGAGCTGAGAAACGGAGAGAGTTGTGGCGTGGTGAGTTCTGACGTCTGCAAAGCGCCCGAGAAAACTCACCACGGGCAACAGCTGTCGCTGTTCTCTCGAAAATCTTACCTACAAACAGAGGCACTCACACACACCAGTGCGAAGGGAAAATAAGGAAAACACTGAAAGGACTGCCACAGTTTTCCTCGCTCTCTGCATCTCACGCGGTGCATTGTTCGACTGACTTCACCTTTGAGGGTTTCCTCGGCCGTCTCGAAACATTTTTCGTATTTCAAATTTACTCCAACGGCTACCCATTGTCTCAGCGCTGATTTAATGAGTTTTCCCTATTTCGGCGTGAAGTCCTGCGGCGCTCCTCCAGTCACTTTCACGCTGCGCCTCCGGGCATTATGGTAGCCGTCAAACTCGCACCTTCCAATGCGAATCGCAACCGATCGGACAGAATCGACTCGTTTCGAGTCACACTTCACGGCTGCTGGACAGGACATGCACTGGGAAAAAATATTATGAAGAATAACATTAGGGAAATTAATTATGAGAAGAAATTTTATACCAAAAAACCTTATTTTGTATGTTTTAAATACATTTGGTTTTTATAGTCCTTTTAAGGCTATGTAAATAGTACTTTTTTAGGGAAAAGTACCTTAATAGAGAAATTATTTTGCATTATATTTATGCATTTTAAGAAATATTCCTTGGAGATTAAAGTCAATTTTCCAAAACGATCAAACTTGAATTTAAAGTTTCTATAATTCCTTGAACCAAGAATAAATTGTAGCTTCCAAAAAAGTACTAAGCAAATTATGGTTTGATTGACTTGATGCTTAGAAATTTGTTCTCAAGTTTTCCTAGCAAATACATATATTTTTTTCGAGTGCACTCACACACCATAATGCTCGCTGTCGCAAGGACTCACACACAGGACAGCAAGGAGTCCAACAATGCCCGAGTGCCGTCTTGATTGACAGTTAAATGTCAAGCTAAACAGTGTGAAATCTCCTGGATTGAGGACAAAGGCAGCACTGATTGCTAGGCGCATTGCCAAATGCCTTCGTATTGTTTTCCCACCCCACACCACACCCCACCTCCTGCCTGCAGGAGCAACCAGCTAGCAGAGCCTTTTGTTTCGATCGCAATTTTCACGAGACGAGAGAGACGAGAGAGAGCGGAAAAATCAAGCCCAAAGGTGCAGGCCACCATATAGCCATGGCCCAGCCATAAAAAAACCAACTGTCCAACAAGCAAAGTTAGATTGAATCGTTAGGAAATTGACACTTTCTCCTCAGTCCTCAGTCGTCAGTCCTCAGTCCCTTCGTCCTTTCCAGGGGTGCGGGCATTCGAAATTTATGAAATTCGAGTAGCCTCTAGTTATGAAGAAAACGCTACCCGAGAATTGTCCCGACATCGAAAATTGCTGGGTGATTTGTGGGGCAGGATAACGAGGGTTTCAGCGGGGCAGAAGGGAGCGAGGGGAATGCTTTGACAGGAGGCACAGACCAAAAGTCAGACTTAAAACTCCAGGGAGCTCGGAGCGGAAATGAGAAGATTATAGAGCAGCGAATGCAGAATAAATTCATACTGTTATGGATTGAATTTCACTTTTCACTTTCAATTGTTATCAAGAGATTCACAGGACTCCTTTAAGTTCGAGACAATACAAAAAGGTGTCGAATTTGCGATAGGATCTGTATTTATGATTCTATAAAAAATTGCACACCGTTTTATAAGGTCTAAGGTCTTGATAAATGCAAAGATTTATATCTCTAATCTTTAAAATTCAATTATTTAATTTATTTTAGATAAGTTCGTGATACAGAAAATAATTTTAAATACATGAATTCATAGTTCAAGTATCCTTACACAATATATTAAATCTCTCATGTTTACTGAAATACTTTATTCCTTACAGTTAAGTAAAGTTTTCTTTAAGTTATACAAAAAGCTAAGGATGATCTACTATCTATCTACATTATCCTTTGATCCCATATTTCCTTTATTGTACCTTGTATCCCATTTTATCTCAACCCATAATGAACTTTCCCATGCTAACATACTTTCTAGAATCTCATTTAATCTTCCCACGATTTTTCCCACTGCTGATAGAGGATATATGTTGTTCCGTCTCTTAAGGACAGTTGCAAGTGCTAATCCAACTTGTAGACATCTTGAGAGTTAACCATCTCATCTTCATCTGCTTAGCCTAGTTTCTCCTTTTTGTCCCTGCAAATCCAAGCCACTTTGTTGGGTAAACAAAAGCAAATTCTCAACACTTTTATCTGAGATTGAAGGGGACACATAAACAACCTTTGAGAGGAAGCGGGGCATTCAAGTATCCGTGTGCTCCTCCGTATCTCTTGGAATCGCACTGCAAAGTCCCGGGGCTGTCATCTCGATGGAGATATTATCTAATTCCATATTCCCACCCCCGGAGCCCTCCTGCTTCCTTTGGTCCTGCGGAGTAAAGCAGATCTCAATGCAAAATCCAATAGTCATGCACACATACAATCCGCAATTGAAGAAGATTGAGGGGATTGAGGAATTGAAAGGAGACTCCAAGGTAAACACTTGCGGATGTTCGGGATTAGTTGTGGTGGTGGTCCAGTTCGCCAGTGTCCTTCTGTATTTGCTTTAAAAGGACATTTCACAGCCATCGGCAATTCATCTTGTCCTTTCTTTGCCCCGGCAAAGGAAATAAAAAATTTGTTTGTCAGCTCACTAGCCGATTCCCAAATGTCTTTATGAGCCTTGTGCATTGTCCTTTTTGTCCTTTACTTTTCCATTTTTCCGCTGGAGCGGAAGCAGGAAGCACTAACATGTAGGTAAATGTCAAGTCAGCCCAGTTGGTTGCATTTTTCTCGTATTTTTTTATTTGTCCATCGATTGTTTACATTTCGGCGTATTTTGACAACTAAATTGGTGGGCGAAGGACTTCATCTCGTTTTCCACTCTCCAATTCCCACCCAAGGTGAGCCACCCAGCCAGCCTGCCGTTCCTTATAAATTAAATGTCAACCCCTCACCCTTCCGATTTCAGCTGAGGCCACATGTTCGATTTCCGGCTGCCACCTTTTCATAACCCACAGAACTGTGGCCAGCACTTTCATGTGAACTGAACTGAACGGGACTGGATGTGGATGTGGACCGTCTTGAAGGTCGACCGGGCAATTACTTGGCTCAGAACCCAACTGCTGCAATTCCAGCTACTGCTTTTTCCTCCACGCTTCCTTTTTCGACTCGTCGTCCTTGGCTTGTGCAATTTTCTTTGGGCACAACTGTCATTATGGACTTTGGTCAGGCAACATTCAAGATTTGTTGCAATATATTTGCCAAGGCTGGCGGAAGGGGGAAGGGGAAACCGCAGCCTCCTCCTGCGCCTGGCATGTGGAAAGATATTTTCCAATAAAAATTGGGTTAGTTGAGGAATTTCCGTATATTAAATATTATTTACGTCGGGTTTATGGCTTCAACTTGCCTAAAAGTGAAGACCTTTATGAGCGAACTTTATTTTTTGGTAAAGGTGACTTCTAAAGAGACAGAGAGTTACTTTATAGCCTTAAAGTTGCTTTTCAATATTATTAAGTCCTTAAATACAATATCCTAATCGTTGTATGAAAATTTCCATTTGTTTCACTTTTTAATGCGATATTTCTTAAAGTCCAACTTGTCCAAAGAAAGACATCAAATCAGTTGACAGCTGCGCCGTGATGTGTGTCAGCCAAGTGTCACTATATTCTATTAGACATTTTTTACAAGTGTATTTAGAGATTAAGGGGACCAGCAGCAGCAGCAGCAGGAGCAGCATCCAGCATATCCCCCTCCCCGTCACAATGACAGACACTTTTTATCCTGTCTGTTATCTTTGGGATACGAATACTCGGACTTGTAGTTGGACAGATAGCCTAGGAAAATTTTTAGCTTTAGTTTGCTGCTAATGAGCAATTCATGTCAATTGCTAATTAGTGCGCTGAAGATTCCTATCCGCCTGTCTGAGCTGCCCGAAATGCCTCACTGACTGACTTATCCGGCTATCTGGCCATTTTTATGGCCCAAAGAAGCTCCACGACTGCGAGACACAATGGCCGAGAAATTAGCAAACCCATGGCAAGATAAGTCAATTAGGTTTGGCTTTATAGCTGCTGCTAGTGAAAACAAAAGGACCAGAAAAAAGACGGGCCGAAGGAAGCCCGGCCCGGAGTCGAAGGAAAACCAAATCAAATAAAATGAGGCCAAAATAAAGGCAACAATTAATAAACGCAAACAGAGTGAAAGAGAAACGACAAACGAGGACGAGCCAAAGCTGCCCGAAAAGGATGGGATAGGGAGGATGTCTGATTTCTGTGGGTGTGGGGATAAGAAGGATGGCATTGAGTGGGTCTGCCGGGTGGGTGGAAGGACAACCTGGGGGTCGCCTGGGTGGCTCTGACGTGTATGGGCAATTTAAGCTGGCATCGGACAAGCAACTGACAGGAGGCAACCGAGTCTGATGCTCTTGTTACCGAGACTGAGTCCTGCGGCCCCCAGAGACGCAATTGTTACATTTAATTGTGATTTTTGTCCTGGATAGAAGGAGAGAGAACGATAGGGAGCTGCCCCCTGCCACACCTCTGGCTACATTGAGCGGAATCGAAGGTGGTTTTATGCAATTTTGTGAAGATTTACTACTTAATTTCCATAAAAACTGTGCTATGAAAAAGTAGCAGTGTGCGAAGTATATATCTTCAAGTTTTTTACATCGAGATACTTCATAAGTTGAAGAAGAAGAATGTCGTTTATCTCATGCATTTTTCTCAGTGTCCACGTAAAGCTGCTTGGGCGCCATAAAATATGCAACCGCCTTTTTTTCCAAGCTCTCCCCCTTGGCTTTGAGTGAAAGTAATCCGAAATGCTGTCATTAGGCCGAGTCCAGAGCACAGAGCCACAATTAAGATTGACTTGAAAGCCGTCCAGGCGTCAGGCTAATACCACGGCAAGGACATCCTCCACTATATCCAGCAGCAAACCAATCCAATCTCCAGCCTGAGAGTTATGGCTTTGTCGAAAAGTGGACTTCGCCCAGACTCCCGCTTTATCTTGTGGGTCATTTCTCATAATTTTCCACAGCTCGAGAATTATTGCAAAAGTTAATATTAATGACGTTGATGAAAATCTTGTCATTCGTGTGACCAAAAAAAAAAAAAAAATGAGAAAGCGAAAGAAACCTTCGTTATGGAGCACATAAATAAAGGAGCTGCGACCAGGACCACGGACAAAAGCCAGAAGCGTTCACCAAATTGATAACCACCAAAAAAAAGAATAAGACCAGCGAAGAAATATTCCTCCTTGGTTGCATGTGCCGCTCCGCCACCACACAAAGGAAAAGCGAGCCACAAAAACCTCGTCCTTGCCGCCATTTACATTTGAAAGAGCCTGCGAAAGCCCGAAGGTGAGGAAAGTGAGGGTCACACTGGCAGAAAATAAATATATGTTTAGTGAAAAATGTAATATTAATGAACATCAATAAATAATATTTTCAAAGGTAATTATTTATGAGGTAAATAAATTTATCAATATTTTTTTTAAGAAATTCTTATTAGGTTCAATTAAGGTTCAGTGGGACCTTCCACCCGAAATTATGGTAAAAACTATGATATTTTAAGAATAGTTTTATTTTTTAAACATATTTTATTTCTATTTTATAATCGGACTTTTCTTTTTTTAATATTTCTCCAAAAACTGACCAAATTCATAGTTTACTATTGTAAAACAAACATTGCAGCATTTTCCCTCTGTGCAGGAGGCTTATTAGACTTGGTTGCTGTTCGTGGCGCTGCTGCTACTGCTGCTGCTGCTGTGCTGGTGATATAATTTTAATAACTTACATAATATATTCTTTTGTGTGGCCAAGCCACATAATTGTTAGAAACATTAGGCAAATCATTAGCCCAGCACGAATGTGGGTGGCGGGCGTTCGGGCGGCTGACGCAATTTGCTAGAAATGTTTTTGTGTTTGCTTTCGCTGGCGACAAAAATATCCGTAGCCACATGCCCATGGATATGGGTAAACTTTCCAGCCAGCTCAGGAAAAATTACTCACAGATAAAGTGGCTGCCCAGGGCAGCTGTTTTTCTTGGGAATTAGTCGCGGAAGACGGAGGTTCCATCAAGGTTACTTCGCCAAGCAATCGCTTTTCAATTTCACTGCGGTGATCCATCAATATAAATTCAATTCAAACAAATATTAAACAATCCGCATAGAGCAGGGTAGAGGTTAAAAAATCTGGAACAAAGGAATAGGAAACCATTATAAATTAACCCTTGGAATATGTTTTTGATGGATGATTTTCATTGAGGAATATCTGACATTCCTCGAGGCAAAAGGAGCAGGTAAGATGTCCTGAGGCATGAAAACTCTGAGCATAATGAACAATATATTAATACAGTTTATTTCACTTTAGAATAATTCATAAAATGTATAACTTTAAATTGCTTATGTAAATTAGTTATGTAATATTTTTACTTTAATATTTATATTTAAGACACACTTATTCGAACGTAACCCAAACTTGCGTAACTTCAAAAGCAAACAAATCGGCCTAAATCCACACACACACACAAGGACTTACACTGGTCCCAAACAAAGGACCCATAATGCGGATCCATAATCATTATCATTAACCTGATGGGAGAGACAGTTTTTTGGCTGGCGAAAAAGAAGTCATGAAGCCACAGGAATTGCTACATGAGGCGCAAACAAAACAGTTTAATTAAAATTATTATTGTAATTTAATGGAATGTGAGGAATTATTATTTTTATGTGGAGGCCGCTGCCTGGCAAAAGGACCTCCTCCGCACACACACACACATGCACACGGCATAAAAATAAATTACGTTTGTATGAAGATTGGCGCTGGCCCATGCACATTATATATTTTCATTATCAAAACAGAGACAGCGGCGAAGTCGCCGCTCGACGGTTGCGGCGGGGGGTGCGGCTATATCTCCGATTCGGCGGCAAAAAAATAAAGGATATACGAAGGAAGGACGAACCGAGAACAACAAAAAAAAAATAAAAGAAAATACGAACCAACGCCAGCTGTTTGATGCGATTAGATGAGGCGAGAAGAGAGAATAGCAGCTTCCCAGCATCCGTTCAGGCAGAGCGAATTTCCCTTTCGACACGCTCTCCGCAGAGAGTCAACGCTAAGCGCTCTCTCGCCGGAGAATTTCCCGACTGTGCAGAGCCGAAAGGCTCAGGTTTTCCAGCCCGCTTCGGGGCGGACTCGGCTCCTCGGAGCTCGGCCGCTCGTGTTCTCTATTTAAAAGAGAAGTTGCGCACGTTGCGGCAGTCAGTCGAAAATCACCCAACGTGCGCGTTACACTACGAACCGGATACTGTCGGCGCTGCACAGCTCTCGAGTCCCACAGAAAGAAAGAAAAAAAAAAAACACACAAGAAATTGGGTTCAGCCGAAAAAGTGATAATAGAATTCGCGCCCGCAGCTAAATTAAAATTCATCAGAGGTTCCTACAGGCGCGACGCGAGTTTCGAAACGCGAGTCCGGAATAATCCAACCAAATTCGAATTGAGAAACGAAAACCAAACGGAGAACGAATAGGAAAATTTAAATTTTAAAACCTACGCCAAAGTGCTGTAAAATGTGCCGGGTGTAAGAAGAGAGAGAACATAATTAACTAACGAAGGAAAATTGGGAAAATCTGGCCTGAAGCTGAGGAAGCACAAGCCGAAAATATGTGCGCAGACCTTTCCTTGGCCAGTCAGTGGAATTGATTTTCTTTTCGTTTCTCCCACAATCCCACAACAAATTCCCTCCTCCGCACCTTTTCTGGTCCAAAGAGTTCCAGTGGCCACCATGATCTACTATACGCTACTACTCCTCCTCGTCCTGCCCGCGGTCCTGTCCCAGGATCAGCAGCAGCAGCAGCAGCAGCACACCACGGAGTCCCTGTCGAGCAAGCACCAGCAGCAGTCGCACTCCAATGCCATTATGGGCGAGGCCGGCGTCTCCAACACCCAGTTGATGCAGCCAGCGACCCCGGCGAGGACTCTGCGTCCCCTCAGCTCCGGGTCTGGCGGGGACCAGTCGCTGTACGACGCCCCCGACGACTGCCATTTCATGCCGGCCGCAGGCCTGGATCAGCCGGAGATAGCGCTCACCTGCAACCTGCGGACGGTGAACAGCGAGTTCGACACGACGAACTTCAGTGTGATTCCTGCGGAGCACACCGTGGCGCTGCACATCCTCTGCAACGACGAGATTATGGCCAAGAGCCGGCTGGAGGCCCAGTCCTTTGCCCACTTGGCCAGGCTCCAGCAGCTGTCCATCCAGTACTGCAAGCTGGGCCGCCTGGGTCGCCAGGTGCTCGATGGCCTCGAGCAGCTGAGGAATCTCACGCTGCGCACCCACAACATCCTGTGGCCAGCTCTGAACTTCGAGATTGAGGCGGACGCCTTCTCGGTGACCAGGAGGCTGGAGCGCCTGGACCTGAGCTCGAACAACATCTGGTCCCTGCCGGACAACATCTTCTGCACTCTGTCCGAGCTGTCGGCTCTGAACATGAGTGAGAATCGCCTGCAGGATGTCAACGAGCTGGGCTTTCGGGACCGCAGCAAGGAGGCCACCCCGAGTGGCTCCACCGAGTCCAGTTCCACAACCGAATCGGCAAAGAAATCTGGTGCCAGCAGCAGCAGCAGCAGTAGCGCCAGCAGTTGTTCCTTGGACCTGGAGTACCTGGATGTGAGCCACAATGACTTTGTTGTCCTGCCAGCCAATGGTTTTGGCACTCTGAGGCGCCTGCGAGTCCTGTCGGTGAATAACAACGGCATCTCGATGATAGCCGACAAGGCGCTCAGTGGCCTGAAGAACCTGCAGATCCTAAATCTGAGCTCCAACAAAATCGTGGCCCTGCCCACGGAGCTGTTCGCCGAGCAGGCCAAGGTCATCCAGGAGGTGTACCTGCAGAACAACTCGATTAGTGTCCTGAATCCGCAGCTCTTTTCGAACCTGGACCAGCTGCAGGCCCTGGATCTCTCGATGAACCAGATAACCTCCACGTGGATCGACAAGAACACCTTCGTGGGCCTGATCCGCCTGGTCCTGCTGAATCTCTCGCACAACAAGCTGACCAAGCTGGAGCCGGAGATCTTCAGCGATCTGTACACCCTCCAGATCCTGAATCTGCGCCACAACCAGCTGGAGAACATAGCGGCCGACACCTTTGCCCCGATGAACAACCTGCACACGCTGCTCCTGTCGCACAACAAGCTGAAGTATCTGGACGCGTATGCCCTGAACGGCCTGTATGTCCTGTCGCTGCTCTCGCTGGACAACAATGCGCTGATTGGCGTGCATCCGGACGCCTTCCGCAACTGCAGTGCCCTGCAGGACCTCAACCTGAATGGCAATCAGCTGAAGACCGTGCCGCTGGCCCTGCGCAACATGCGACACCTGAGGACCGTGGACCTGGGCGAGAACATGATAACCGTGATGGAGGACAGTGCCTTCAAGGGGCTGGGAAATCTGTACGGCCTCCGCCTGATTGGCAACTATCTGGAGAACATCACGATGAACACGTTCAGGGATCTGCCCAGCCTGCAGATCCTGAATCTGGCCAGGAACCGCATTGCCGTTGTGGAGCCCGGTGCCTTCGAGATGACCTCGAGCATTCAGGCCATCCGCCTGGACGGCAATGACTTGAACGACATCAACGGGTTGTTCAGCAACATGCCCTCCCTGCTCTGGCTGAACATCTCCGACAACCGCTTGGAGACCTTCGACTATGGCCACGTTCCCGCCACCCTGCAGTGGCTGGATCTGCACAAGAACCGTCTCAGCTCCCTGTCCAACCGCTTCGGCCTGGATGCCGAGCTCAAGCTGCAGACCCTGGACGTGAGCTTCAACCAGATCCAGCGCATAGGACCCGGCTCCATACCCAACTCCATAGAGCTGCTGTTCCTGAACGACAACCTAATCACGACCGTGGATCCGGACACCTTCATGCACAAGACCAACCTGACGAGGGTGGACCTCTACGCCAACCAGATAACCACGCTGGACATCAAGTCGCTGAGGATCCTGCCCGTGTGGGAGCATCGTCCCCTGCCCGAGTTCTACATCGGCGGCAATCCCTTCACCTGCGACTGCAACATCGACTGGCTGCAGAAGATCAACAATGTGAATCACATCACCTCCCGCCAGTATCCCAGGATAATGGATCTGGAGACCATATACTGCAAGCTGCTGAACAACAGGGAACGCGCCTACATTCCCCTGATCGAGGCCGAGCCCAAGCACTTCCTGTGCACCTACAAGACGCACTGCTTCGCGGTGTGCCACTGCTGCGAGTTCGATGCCTGCGACTGCGAGATGACCTGCCCCACGAATTGCACCTGCTTCCACGACCAGACCTGGTCCACGAACATCGTGGAGTGCTCCGGGGCCGGCTACTCCGAGATGCCGCGCCGCGTGCCCATGGACACCACCGAGCTGTACATCGATGGCAACAACTTTGTGGAGCTGGCGGGGCACTCGTTCCTCGGCCGCAAGAACCTGGCCGTCCTGTATGCCAACAACTCGAATGTGGCCCACATATACAACACCACGTTTAGCGGGCTGAAGCGCCTGTTGATCCTGCACCTGGAGGACAACCACATAGTGAGCCTGGAGGGCAACGAGTTCCACAATCTGGAGAACCTGCGGGAGCTGTACCTGCAGTCCAACAGGATAGCCAGCATTGCCAACGGCAGCTTCCAGATGCTGAGGAAGCTGGAGGTCCTGCGACTCGACGGCAACCGCCTGATGCACTTCGAGGTCTGGCAGCTGAGCGCCAATCCCTACCTGGTGGAGATCAGCCTGGCGGACAACCAGTGGAGCTGCGAGTGCGGCTACCTGGCGCGGTTCCGCAACTACCTGGCCCAGAGCTCCGAGAAGATAGTGGATGCCCCGCGGGTGAGCTGCATCTACAACAACGCCACCAGTGTGCTGCGGGAGAAGAACGGCACCAAGTGCACCCTGCGCGACGGCGTGGCCCACTACATGCACACCAACGAGATCGAGGGACTGCTCCCACTGCTCCTGGTGGCCACCTGTGCCTTTGTGGCCTTCTTTGGCCTGATCTTTGGACTCTTCTGCTACCGCCACGAGCTCAAAATGTGGGCCCACTCCACGAGCTGCCTCATGAACTTCTGCTACAAGACCCCTCGCTTCGTCGACCAGCTGGACAAGGAGCGGCCGAACGACGCCTACTTCGCCTACAGCCTGCAGGACGAGCACTTTGTGAACCAGATCCTGGCCCAGACCCTGGAGAACGACATTGGCTACCGGCTGTGCCTGCACTACCGCGATGTGAACACCAATGCCTACATCACGGACGCCCTCATCGAGGCCGCCGAGAGCGCCAAGCAGTTCGTCCTGGTGCTGTCCAAGAACTTCCTGTACAACGAGTGGAGCCGCTTCGAGTACAAGAGCGCCCTGCACGAGCTGGTGAAGCGCAGGAAGCGCGTGGTGTTTATCCTGTACGGGGACTTGCCGCAGCGTGACATTGACATGGACATGGGACACTACCTGCGCACGAGCACCTGCATCGAGTGGGACGACAAGAAGTTCTGGCAGAAGCTGCGCCTGGCCCTCCCCCTGCCCAATGCCCGGAGCAACAACAACAAGCGGGTGGTCGCCGGCTGCCTGTCGGGACGCACTCCCTCGGTGAACATGTACGCCACAAGCCACGAGTACCAGGCCACGAATGGGGGAGTGATTCCACCGCCCTCTGCCCGCTATGCGGACTGCGGGGGCAACAACTATGCCACCATCAATGAGTGCGGCGCCACCGGGGGACGCGGCTACAAGGCCATTCCCACCTCGGCCTCGGCGGCGGCGGCTGCCTGCAAGTTCAACACCATGAACCAGCTGTCCAAGAAGCAGCAGCGGGAGCTCAGTGTGGCCGGAATGGCCAAGACGCTGGAGCATCAGCATCACCACCACCACGCCTCGGCCATTGGTGGTCACCAGGCTAGCCAGAGGAGGAGCCAGCACGAGTACGCGGTGCCCAGCTACCTGCCCAGTGTGGGCGGAGCGGCGCCCGCCTATGACAGCGTTGACTATGCCAAGCAGCAGCAGATCCGGAACAACGCCAACTGCGAGTGCATCAACCTGGGCAGCGGCACCGGCAAGCGGTCGCAGCTGGTGAAGAGCGCCGCCTCCGGGCTGCCCTCCAGCTTCAGCTCGAACTTTGTGGCGCCCGGAGGCGCCGCTGCCGGGGCCTACAACTGCAAGAAGTCCTGCACGTGCAACGGCGACGACGACCTGCTCTGCAACTGCGGCGGCGGCGGCGGCTCCATCGGGGTCAACCTGCTGGAGAGCGGCACCCAGAGCAGCGTGACCATGAGCAGCAGCAGCAACAACAGCCGCCAGCCGGAGCTGACGCACTACGAGTCCAACTTGAGCCTCAACGACGACGACGAGGACGAGGATCTGGACCAGCAGAAGAATCTGTGGGCGTAACGGGGTTAAGCCCAGGTTCGAGGGTTCGAGGGGGTTAAGAGGAGAACGAACAAAACCAGCAGGAGACAGACTGCGCAACCAGTGAATTTATAAAACTTAAAAGGAAACCCTAAAGCATAAACTATGAATAACTCTAAATTAATGGAAATACGAGGAAGGACAGGCGTTAGCATACTTTTTGGGATGGTTCAAACAGACTGATACTTTTAGTTCTTGAAATAAATTAAATTGGCAAACCCATGTAAATATTCCCCAAGGTATCCTTGAGATTTAAATAATTTAAACATTGTAAAAATGACTAAACGGTTTTTATATAAGGGCCTGTACATAGTTACGAATATATTAATATTCCCTAATTTATTTAATATTACATACCAACCGCAGATATATAAGCAAGCCATGTTGAATAAAAATAAAACACGAGAAGAAAAAGCCCAAACAAATCGAGAAAGAGAATCCCCAATCATTTGCAACTCTCCACAGACTCCACAAACACCTCCCGCCATCATCAGATAGCCAGGAAAATTAATTAGCATGTAAGGAAATTGTACGATAAACATCAAATAATGCCAATGGTAAACACGCGAAGGGAGCCGAAGGACGAACAGGATTCGCACCCACGGAGAGCGCGTGAAAAATAATGCTGCAAACAATAAAAAGTCATAATAATAGCTGCGATGAAAACACACACATACACTCACTCACACAGAAGGGAGCGAACTTTATATGCATTAAAATAATAATATTAATAGCTGACACTCAACGAATTGAAAATAAAATTATAGTAAATCATACCCGCTCCCGCTCCCGGTCCTGCCAATGCGATAATGATGAGCCGCCGATGAGGCTGCCGTTGATAACAATTAAGCTCCCAAACGAAGCCCGATCGGGGAAATATGAATTCGAATACAATTCAACGCAGTTTCGGGCTTAATGGTCTCGTATTTTTTCATTTAAATAACACCGCACACGCCAGTAATGTTCGGCATAAAAAGTAGGGATTTATGGACAGCCTGGAAAGCAATTACAATTTACAACGACCCTGAATGAATACTTTTTTTATAATAATTCTCGTATTGGTTTAACTATTTTTTAAGGCACACTAGTATATTCTGAATCAAATTAGCAAAAAGTAATATTAATTTCATTAGAATATCATTTTAACCCATTGTTTCCTTCCTCGTTGCCCAGTCAACGTTAATTCCTAAAGTAAATTGCAATTTGTTATTTGCCGCATCAATTGGTTAAAGAAACTGTCAGGAAATGCGAAATAAAACCAAACAAACAATCAATGGAGCATATTTTCAGGCTGTCTTTTTCATTTTTTGCTGAAATGTTGCTCGTTGCTCGTTGTTCGTTGTCCGTTGCTCATACAAAGCATTTAATGAAATTATTTAATGGCATGCCATTAAAACAACAAAAGAGCAAATAGGAACAACGGCAGTGTATTGATTGAAAAGAAGGCAAAAACAGGAGCAGGAGCAGCAGCCGGAAAGGGAACATTATTATTATTTTCCATATTTTTTCATTAAGCAAACAATAAACAAAATATACATGAATAAATAATATATTCGCATGTCTGACTGCAAAATGTACATATATAAATACTTATATAAATGTACACAATAAAACACAAAAGTTTCACGAATTGAATGCAAGAAAAAACCAGATCCCAGGAGAATTTATTAAAAAATAAAACATGCGAAAAACACCAAAAAACAACAGCAAAGCGAATGGCCTAAAACAATTGAGATACTACTAATAAATAATCACTAAGCATTACGAAATATAAACCTCAAAAAAAAAAACGGAACAGGCAGAAATTATAAAATAATATTTCAATTTTTTAGTTACTAAGTTTTGTACAGAATAAAGCCCCAGCAAAAAAGTTACTCGCAAAGTTTTAGCTAAATTTAAATAAGCAAGAACATCCGATGGCAATAAATTGCCATTAAAAATAAAATTTCACTTAAAACCAATTAAGCCCAATTTTAAATCTCCATTTTATAGAATTCACTAAAAACGAAGGAAACCAAATATTACCATTTAAAGTTTGAACATTTCAAGTCACGATTAATAATTTCCTCGACTCACATTTCATTCCCACTCACAGCAAATGCAACGACGATGTTAGACCAGCGGAAAGTGACAGCATACCGATAAATACGGATAAAATACTTTATAAGATTTTTGTGTTCCTAAATGCCACTCATGCAAATTAATAACGATTTCTATGTATACATAAATATATGCGGAATACTAAACGGAGGCAGAGCAGGTCTGTGAAAACGTATATTTCTCATTTGACAATTTTCGTTTGAAAATGAACATGGCCCATTATTTAGTGTGTAAGCGAAAGTTTATTTTAAATAATCGCAAAAACTAACTGAACAAGCGAACGATAAGCGAGGAAACATAGACTCAGTGGAGTCGAAAAAAAAACAAAACAATATGGAAGTCAAGCAACAATAATAAACAAATTTATTTCAAAAATTGAAGCGGAAAGTGTGTTTTTATTTGTGCAAGGGGAATCTCAAAGAGAAAAGAACAAGACTGATTTTAATTATAATTTTATAAATTTCTTGCTGGGCTTTATTTCAGTTATTAATCCGAATTTATTGAGACATTATTCAATGTTCAATCTTTGTTCCCTGCTGTTCTTTGTGGCATTCAATTGCGTCAGAAACAGTCGAGCGAAATCTTTTGTTTAGCTTATTTCCCACAATAAATCATATATGGGATTTGAGCTGGTCATCGGTGCTAACATAATAATAAAGCCCCGATAAACGAATCCCCGAGCACAAATGAAGTCTGCTCTCTGTCTGCGACTCGCTTTGTGTCTGTGACCGTGTGGCGAGTGTGTTTGAATGCACTTTGAGTGCATTTCGCGTGCCACTTGATGCAACCGCAAGCAATTCATATTCATATGAAAAGTGCTCAACAAACACACGCACACACAAAGGAAAATTCATAAATGTATTTTTCTTTAATTAATTAAAACCAGCTTTGCATTTCTTAAATCGGTATATATTTTTTTGGGGAATTAAAAGTTTAAAAAATTATACTTAAGCAGAAAATCCTTTCATTTAAATTCGGAAAGCTTTTCTGTGCTAGTTTTTATTGGCTTAATAAATTTGCATACTTTATTAAGTCTTTTTTCCATCGGACATGACTAGATCGACTCGTCTGTTTATGCTTAACAAAAATATATATTATTTATAGGGTCGGAAATAACTGCTTCAACTAGCAAGACCTCTGACTAATGTTATTTTACCCTAAAGTATATAAATGGCAAATGTACAATATTATTTCCTATTATTTTAATATATTTAATAATTTTACATCTCCCAAATATTTTCCCTGTGCAACAACACGCATTACGCAATACCATTCCCCTTTGTCCCCTCCTTTCATGAAGCACTCGGCTTCTGTTCCTGTTTATCCTTCCTGTCCAGCCGAGGTGTCGGCACGCACTTTTACATCGAGTGGACGGAAAAGTGGAGACGGGGACGGGGACGGGAACGGGAACGGGAACGGGGGCCTTGACCACACCCATTTTGGCCTGGGCGGCGTTATCCTCGCAACAGGATAACATGCACTATGCATGCAGCTCAGTGCGGGATTAAGAGACACACACACAAAATTTAATTTCACATAATTGCTTTTTCCAAAGTCCATTTAAATTATAATGCCTGCAAGGGGGCCGCCGGGGCGGCCTTATAACGGGGGGGGGGGGCCTGGTCCTGGGCCTGATGCATATTTATGGCATACGCAGACAGTCGTCGATGAATTGGTATTCCTTTGATTTGTTGCTCCTGCATTCCTCGGATGCAGCCGCCAGCCAGCGCCATTGCAGTTGCAATTAGACAGAATTTTCCATCATCGGCAATAATTCACGGGGCTGGACATATTTTTTCCGCAGTTGATTTTTTACGCAGCGGCTCTGTGTTTGCGTTACAGTTGAGTTTATTAATGCAATGCAATTAGTGAAAATTTGTCAGTTAATGGCAGCCAACAGCAACCAAATAAATAATCCCGCCCGCTCTCCGTTTCATTTTTAATGCGTTTTAGCAATAAATAATAAGGGGCACAAGCAAACGCACACGCGTGGCAGATAGCGAACAAATTAATGCATTTTCTATTGCAAAAGCTCATTAATAAATTGCCAAAATTAAAAGCATTTTATTTTATCAGCACAGAAATACTAAATACATTTTGTGGGTGACACAAATTAAGCCAACTAAGGCAGGGACGTGGCAAATAAACAAAGGATGTTTCAAGGGATGAGCAAAGCCAAACTAAAATAATTACAATTTGTGTTGAACAATCTCTTCACTTTCTGCAAAAACATACTTGTGGCAGGCTTCAAGCGAAAAGGATGCTGGAATGCTGAAGACTAACCAGGAAAGGTAAGTGCTTTTGTGGCAGATTTTAAAACTTAGTCCTAATGGACTGCAGAAATATGCCTTTGTTCCACTGCACATATATAAGGTTACTCTAAACTAAATTGAAGTTATTTGTTTAGTTATATTAGCAGCTTAAAACCACAATATTTTATTAGAAACAAAAACATGCTCACTGAAATTTCATTCCATAATTGCCTGTTTTATTCCTAATTAATTTAGAGGAGGTCCTGCATACCTGCAAATACTCATCTGCCAAACTACCGCCACTTAATTATTTTGGTCTACTTCAAAACAGGACTCAAACAACATTGTCCGCTCCTGGCTCCTACACTCTGAGGTGCAAAAGTCATTCATTAATTTGATTTGAATCTTCAGCCCGAGCTGGGCAATCTGATGAGGTCACAATGAGGCAAAAACAAAAGTGAGGAGTGTCCTGTTCGCATTTCCCCAAGATCCTTCTGGCGCTCTAGCACAGTTTTGCCACTAAACAACGTCATATATATATATAGTATAGTATAGCATAGTGTAGTGTAGTATAAATCCGAAAGAGAGAGCTGAGCATAATTATGTCATGTGCTTATGTTTTATGCTTGCGTTTGCTTAATTGTGAATTATAACCTCATAATTTAGGCCGAGATAAAGGTGGGGAGTGGTTGGGTTAACAGCATTTTAATACTCCCACCCGGGGCGGCAATATATCAGCTGCCACGCCCACGCCCACACCCATCCCCAGCCCCAACGCTCAAGGTCCTTTTGTGTTCTCAATAAAAATCTCATTCGCTGACGCATAACTTTTACTTTTAATTAGTTGTATTATCTCCCTTGTCGGTTGCTAATTGCTTTATTGCTCGACTTGTCCTCCGTCTCCTTTCCTTCGAATTTCTCAGCTTTCTGCTGCTGTTTTCGATATCAGTTCGGTTTCGTTTTGTTTTCCCTCGTTTTGTTTTGCTTCCCATCGCGTCCTGTCGCTTAATTTGAAATCTTTTTGTCGCAGTTTTATCAGCGCCACCAACCGGTGGCCCCCTTTGGGGCGCCCGCTTCGGTGTCCTTGCGGACAGTTATTGATTTTTAGTCGTCTTGGCTTTGGCTTTTTGGCTGCAAACTGAAAACCAAAATCTGCTGCCATCAAGTCAAGTCAGCTGCTGGCAATTCATAAAAGCCCCGAACATTCGCCTGACCTACATACTCGATGGCCATGTGTCTGTCTCCGACTGCTATCGGTTGTTCTCCTTGCGCAAAAGGGCGGCTATAAGGGGTTAAGGGTATCGGTAGTTGGGTGATGGGAGTTAAGAGTTGCTAGCTCGACTCCAAGTCTGGCTGTGGCAGAGGGTACAATTGGAATGATGGGAGTTATATACAGCAGAGAAAAGAGTAGAGAACGCTTTGCAATGCTCTTTAAAAATTATTACGAGTGGTTTTTGGGGAATATTTTAATAATTTAATATAAATGCTAACATCAAGAAAACTTTATTTATAATGATGAACAAAGTAGTAATATGGAATTCGTGGTTTAATGTACTATAAAACGATTGTATCCATAAGATACATTTAATATCTGTTAGCTTAAACCTCTTCTACCATTGATTTTTCTTGAACAAATTAAGACCTCGTACTCCGTAAGTTATCTCTACTTTCTTGGGTAACTTTTAACTTCACATTTCACTAAATTAAGCCCGACCATATGCATTAATGCCTCTCTTAGCTTCGAGAACACGACCCACATGCCATTCGGAGGCGATTAGAACCCTTTTGTGTCTTAGGGTATATTAACTAAAATATACATTTTTGTGGCTGGGGATCGGGGACCCATCCGGAGTATCTGTATCCGTATCCGTATCCTTGTCTCCATGCTGTCATCGTCTTGGCCCGCGTCTCGTATTTTATTTTATCACCAATATTGCCCCCATTTCGGGTCGCAGAAAACAAAAAAAAACGAAGAAAGTAGAAAGATTTTCGAGAGCAATTTCTTCCCCCGCTTTTCGGATGTCGCTTTTAGTTTTTAGTTTTTCTGTGTCTCGGGCATCCGTTTCTCTGTTTGTCCCTTTGTTTGTTTGTCCGTCTGTTTGCCAGTTTGTTGTTTGTCTGTTTGCTTTGCTTTGCGTATGAGTGCGTTGTCGTCCTCAGCCACGCCCACATGCGATGGGCGGAAGTGGGCAGCAGGAGGCAGCAGGGGGCAGCAGTCGACAGGAAGAAGCAGAGCGGGGCAGCGTACTCTCATTTCATTCACGAGCAATTTATTCGTCCATTAGAGCAAGGACGAGTGGAGCAGGACATGAGAGCCGGCCGCTGCTCGCCCTTCTAGGATTTCATCTCTGCATGTGTGTGGGTCTCTGTAAGTGTGAGGGAGTACAGTGGGCGTCATAAAAGATAACCATCTGGGAAAAAATTTAGTAGGTGTAATTAGATATAAAATTAAGGATTTAACTAAGTACGACTACCTTTAAAATATTGGAGATAAAAATTATAATTATTTATATTTGTATATAACATTTACAATTGATTTTACAGAAATTGTTCGAAAAATATTTTAAATTCTATAATATTTCAATAACTGCAGACAAAGCAAACATACAAAAATATTATTCCTAGATTAGTCCTTAAAAAAATAAATATGAATACACTTAACATTCTCTATTGATTTTTTTATTTTTGTTTAAAAATTAATATAACATTTTGTAATATTTTTGAAACAATTTCAAACTATTTTCTTGACCTCAACTGTCGGCGTGTGTGAGCGAGTGAGTTTGTTTTGCTTTTATTTATTCTCTGTTGTTGCTTGTCCGTTGTCTTGTGTCCTCTTTGTTTCGCTTAAGTGTGTGTTAGGATTTCCCAGCTCCACTTACCCGCCCCCGTCCCCTGCTCTCAGGGTATTACTTTACATGTGTGTGTGTGTGCGAGTGTGTTTCGTGTGTCGTTGTGTAGTGTCTAAATAAGTTGAGAGTCAACTTACAAAGTAAACCAAAGATTCTTAATTGGAATTTTACAAATTCGTTCGTTCGTCCTGCGTCTCTCTCTCACTCTCTGTCTCTCGCTGTTTTGCTCGAATCCTGGAACAACTCAAATAACTTATCTGTCGCAGGCATAGTTGCATAAATGAAAACTGAAGTCATGAAAATGCGAAAAAATAATAATCATAAAACAACAAACAAAGTAAAGGAAAGTAAAACTTAAATATGTAACTTGTACTTGCTTTCGTCGTCGCCATCGTCGACGCAGAGCCAGCCGTCTCTTTCGCTTGAAGGACTCGTCCCCTTGGGGGATAAGTGAAAAATTCCTCAAGGATTACAAATTCGCAGCATCTTTTGCAGTTTTTGTCTAATTTCCACAAAGGGGCGCCGCCCAGAACGGGGTGGAATTTTAAGTCTTCAAGGGTAGTTTTCTGTGCCATTCTATATCCTCCGGATTGACTTGGATTTACACCAAGAGAATGCTGGAGAAAAAAATAAAGAAATAAGGCAGCAAATAGAAGCCAGGAGCGGAGAGACGATGCTGGAAACGTGTGACAGCTGAGGAACTCTATACAAGGATTCTGATTGATTGAAGGACTGCCAGGGACTAAGCTCCTTGCCGCCTCTGTGTCGGTTAACAAATAGATTAGAAAAGGTTATTTGCATGAAATTTGATTAGGGTAGGTCAAAGGAACTAATCTGATTAGGATTGAACAACGAGCGGCGCATTTGACGCATTTCAGGAGCTTTCTTCCATTTGGGATTGTAAGGATACATATGTCAGATAGAGAGATGTCTGCAAAAAAGGGGGAAAATTTGTCATGACGAGCTTATCGGTTATATCTCAAGGTGAAACGATAATTGGATGCGAGTCAGTTGAATTATGACGCCGTAAATCATAAAATTATTCACTTTTTAAGGTTCTTATTTTATTGGAGATATTTTAAAGGATTATAAAATACAGTTTATATATACTTATCATCTTTTTTTTTCATCATTATAGACCGTTAGCAGCTTTAAAGCCTTCCATATCATATTTTATATCTAATATAATATGTATTGAAGTTAAATTCCCAAAACTACATCTTTCAATCCTCTAAAACTCCGAATGTTGAGATCTACCTTAACTTTAAATACTTAAATATTTATAAAACAATTTTCCTAAAAATATTAATTTTAAAATTAATTTTTTCACTACACCAAACATAATGATAAGCCCTCATTTCAAGTAATGTTTTGATTCGCCTCTCAAAAACCTTTAGAAATGTCCATATATCATCCGAAGATCAATCACCGCTGATGTCAGGCAATTACTTCCAAATCATTTAAGACAAACTCTTCTGAACCTCAATCCGCCATAGTCCCCTCCGCCCACTGCCCCCCAATACTTAAGTCATTAGCAATCTGAGCCTTCACCCTCATAAATATGGGATAGAAAAAAAGAGGAAAAATAATCCAGCAACTGTCATATATTTTATGATTCATTTAGCCCCCATTGCCCAGGCACAAATAAAGCAGGAGCCGCCGCAGCAATTTGATTTAATTAATTTTTAATTCATTTTTATTTAATTTTTCTTTTTTTTTTTTAATGTCTGCTTTCCCAACTTGTATGCAAAGCAACCGCAGCCAGGGAGGAGGAGAAGGAGAGAGAAAAGAGCCCAGTCCGGAACCCATCAAAATCAAAGCGTTTTTCAACCCGTAGAATTTTCCAAAATGAAAAACCGAACTCTGGATCATCCATCATCATTGCGAACAGCGGCCCCCCGCAACTGTCTGCTGCATATAATTTAAACAGGGCAGAGGGGGGAATATATATACAATATATATATTTATTGTCAAATGTCACAAACACGGCGGCTTCGGGGGTTGGGCCGCATTTCATTTTTTAAAAATTTATATCAATTTATAATTTTTTCCTCCCTATTGTAGGCTTGATTAGGTAAGGGAATCGCACTCCTCCCCTTGCCCTCCATTCGGGTCTTGGGTTTCCCCCTTTTCGCAAAGAGTTGAAATTTGAGTTCTTGATTAATTGTAGTCTTGGGCCTTACAGCGTCGGGTCTCCCATAAATTCGTGTGTATGTGGTGTGTGTGTGTGTGTGAGTGTACCCTTAACCCACTGCTGCCAGCGAGAGGCCAAAAGGATAATGATGCTGGGATATTGTGGCGGCAAGTCGAAGGACTCGCGTTAATTGCCGGGCTCTTCTCCTCTTCTCATGGCCCAGTGAGCGCACGAGTTATGAAACTGGCATTAAAACTGAATGAATGTTGCCAGTTGGCTGTTAGCTGGCTGGCAGGATGCAGGACTCGAGACCCTCGCAGAACAACATTGTCCTTGCTGGCACCGCTCTGATTACGTACTATGCGATTATGATTCTGTAGAAAGGATTAGGTGCATATTACGTTGGAGTAGCTGGGAGCAAACGAACCGCGAAACCTCGAGACAGAGTTGGGTCGGGTCGTGGGCTTCCTTGGGGGTGGGAGTGGGAGTTCCATGGCTTCAGTGTGGGAGGATTAGAGCTAGGATACTATATATAAGGCAAGGCCAGTCGCAGAAGTAGCTCCAGAGGCGGTTCATGGGAGTATTTAATGGAAATCTAGTAAAAACCGGGTTAATATTGAGAAACTAACATATATTTATTAATTTATTAAATATTTAGGAACTTTATTAATTAATTTAATAATTTTAAATTTTATGTTTGATTAAATACATATTTCTCGTTAAAACCCCTCTTATCTTCACCCCTGCCTCACTCACTCAGAACAAGAGACATCTGTTCTGTCAGAGATTTGCTGTACAACAATTTTCCAGTAATTATTGCCCGTGTATAATCTTTATTATTGCTGTTCCTTGTTGTGTCCGCCCCCCGTCCCATTGGCACTCCACCTCCTTGGGCCCAACTTTCCTGCCCACTCCCTCCCCCTGATGATGGAACGCTCCATTAAGCTGTTAACAATAACATTTTTTTGCGGGCAGAGACTATACACAGGATTTTCGTCTAAATTTTGTCAACTTTTGCTGGATTTCCTGACACTCAAAATCAGGACTCAATCTGGCGTAAAAGCTCACGAAATTTTCTGCGATAAGCGGACTAGGGATGGGTCTAAAAATAGGAAAGGAAAATTATGGGGGAAAGCAAGGTCTTTAATTCAAACTAAGCCTCATTTTAAGAGGGAGAAGTTTGGTAAGATTTGTGGAAGAATTATATAAGATAATATTTTAAATGGAAATGATTAAGTAAAGATGTTTTTTAACAGATAAGGTCCTTAACTGATTGTAGGTAATATATAATTTCCTGTCTGCACTTCCTTTCTATTGCAAGACCACCGGGTGGAGTGTTTTAGTTACTACAAATTAACGATCATTTCGGACCGAGAATGCCAGATATATATATATATATATTCCATCCTCTACCAGCTGTGCATAACTAAATACTCATTCCTTTCCCTTCGGAATGCCCTGCACGCACTCTTTAATGCTGTTTTTTAATAGTCGCGACCGCCCGCATTGCTCTATAAATTTAGAGAGAGACAAAGGGAATTTAAGAAATATCTCACGCAACAATGAATTCAATTTACCGAAGACTGCAATTTAAGATTTCACACAAGGAATGAATCGTTCTAACACCTTTTTGAGGAAACAATGCAAACCGCATGAGGGAACCTGGCCGAATGGAAACAATAAATTATGCACGCAAGGATCTTTCAGCGAGCGGCCCCAGAAAGTTGTAAAGCGTAACAAATTAAATAACATCTATGGATAGATATTCCTCGGAGATATCACCGATGTTGCGGTATTGCTTTCGTTTTCAATTTCGATTTCAGTTTCTACCTGCGAGCCTACGGGAACCCTGCTCAAATGTCAGGGACGTCGGCGCTCGTCATTGTCCAGACATTGATGGTGGTCTCTCCCCGTCCCCGTCCCTGTCCACGGATTCCACATCCACATCCCGCACACTTGCCGCCAAAGGGCTCCCGGGCATAATTTGTAATGTCCGACACGTCAGGGGCCCGCGGACCAGGAGGAGGGTGTGGGTTAGGAGCTGGAGTGCGGTTCGCGGCGCAGACCTTGCAGGTGCACTGAGGCCGGGCTTGAACGCAAACCAAAACCACACGTGGAGAAATTTAATTTGTTGGTTTAAATAGAAATCTAAGTTAGAAATTAATCTTTGTAAATTGTTTAGGGAAATAAGGACTTCTTAAACTATTTTTGAAAGAATATAGCATCCATTGAAAAGAATAGAAATATGTATTAATTTTGCTTACATCTTTAAATAAACTAATCAAAATAATTCAAGATATATTTCTCAGTTCTTACCAAAATTTTCCCAATTTTTTCTGACTGCCTTCACCAGGTTGAACTCACGCACTTTCCACGGATTCGACACAGGAAGCAGCGCAGCGCTAGTTGAATATCAAATGAGCTGCGGGACAGGGCTCGGGGGTGGCTACTCTTTTGAGGGGCGGCAAGTGTAGCCAAGTCTGGGTCTCATTATATAATAAAAAGGCGTAGCATTTTCAGTTCACTGGCAGAGCATGTGTGCAAGCATTTACAAGCTTTTTATTAAATTAAAGTGTGTAATAAGGCGCCTAT
>VNJS01006107.1:0-51587 GCA_008042575.1 Drosophila watanabei | reverse complement strand
ACTGCGCCATTTACATATACAAAAAATATAGTTTTTCATAAATAAGTATTAAAAAAGTACACAACGGTTTACCCCCCAATAAAGATGGAAAAACCTCGATGTATTGATGTATCGCTGTTTTGAAAAACATTGCGACAATCGATAGTAATATCGATGATTAGCAAATCGGCCTAAAAACAAGAAAATTTTTAAATTTTAAGCAAAATTGCCCTAGATTTGAGAAAGATTCTTTCCTAAATTTACGGGAAATTTTTCTTAAATTTAGGGCGACCCGCCTTTGAATCCGTTTTTATGGCGAATTTCTAAAACTACGGGCGAAAAGCGGCTTTTTATGGCGATTTTAGGTAAAAATTTTTATGAGTGTAGTTCATTTGACCCATTTTAATTGCGTTTATTGAGATTTTTCTTAGTCATACGCCATATTTGTATTTTTCCCCTATTTAAGAATAATTCCTAATTCAAGGAAACTTGAGATAAGTAAAAATAAAACAAGGAAGCTAACTTCGGCACGCCGAAGAAATTATAATCTGATCCTGTCTATTTTAAAATTAATTACTTTCAATTTAATTTCATTTTTACAGTCTTACATTTTTTTACATTTTTACATGTAAAGTAAAATGTAATTTTTCTCTACATTTTTCGATCGTTCGTATGGCAGCTATATGATATAGTCGTCTGATTCTTATGAAATTTACAAAATTCTGAAAAAATATAAAATACTTGTATTTCAAAGTAGAAAAAATTATGTTGAAAACTGACAAAGTTATAATTTTTTTCTAAAAATTTCCCGACCGTTCCTATGGCAGCTATATGATATATAGCAGAGGTGGGCACGCCGTGGCTCAATTTGCTCACTCTGCTCAAACCGTTATCTTTTTTCGGAGGCGCCAGCCAGATGTTCGGTGCTCGCGATCAGCGATGCGTGAAGTTTTACAAAAACAACGACACTGACTTTTGGCGCAGGTAGCAAGCACAACGCCGCGGTCTCGAGTTTGCAACAACACAACCCAAGCGATCGAACTCGCACATCGTACCAAAAACAAGAACAATTTTAAAGGGAACTACACGGCTTGTTGTTGTTTTTTTTTTTTCTGGCCGAGCTGCTACCCAAACCGTTAGGTCTCGTGCCCGTCTCTGATATATAGTAGTCCGATTTTCATAAAATAAATCTAAAAATCAGAAACAATATAAAAAGCTCAAAACCGAGAGTTGATTAAGATATGTTGAAAAACAGTGAAGTTATAATTATATTTATATTATATTTTTTCAACAAATTTTTCGGATTGTGTGTATGGCAGCTATATGATATAGTCGTCCGATCTGGCCCGTTCCGACTTATGTACGAGTGAGAGTATATAGAAGACTATCTGCAAAGCTTCATTTAGTTAACTTTAAAACTGAGGGATAAGTTTGCGTAGAAACGGACAGACGGACATGGCTAGATCGACTCGGCTGATGATGCTGATCAAGAATATATATACTTTATAGGGTCGGAGATAACTCCTTCACTGCGTTGCAAACTTCGGACTGAAAATTTAATACCCTGGTATAAGAAGGGAAGCTAACGGTCGGCACGCCGTTGTTTGTATACCCTTGCAAATGGCAATTGGATCAATTTATAATCTATCCCTATATGAATTACTTCTATATTCATTTTATTTTACAGTTTTACATTTTATTACATTTTGATTCCTTCACTGCGTTGCAAACATCTGACTAAAATTATAATAATAAAGGTATAAAAATAGAATTACTTTTAGTGTAAATACCAAAAGAATTGCTGCACAGAAAAAATAAACCGGGCCAAGAACGGGTGTTCTTGATATCGTTTCCATTTAACTTAGTGAGAGAGAGGGAGACAGACAGATATTTTATTGTAATAAAAATACCAATGTTAGACCCAGTTGGGAATTTTTCGTCATACAGTTTAGTTCGCCATGGTTTCACGAAAAATTAGCTAGCAAAACAAGGCATTCGCCCGTATTTTAGGAAAGAACTTAAACGAAGCTAATAAAGAAACCTTGCCCTAAATTTGAGGATAATAGAGAAATTACCCATAAAAAATGTAATTAATGGTGGCTTCCTTGATTTGCTTTGCTTTAAACTCATGCAAACCTTTTCATAATTCTAAAAACTTGTAATTATTTTTTTAGGCCGATTATTGTTTACCACGATTTTCCTTAAGTCTAGAAAATTATTTCTATAAGTGCAGTCTCGGAAATTGTTTCACACAAACGGACAGGCGGACATGCCTAAATCGACTCGTCTGGTGGTTTATTTGATTTTATTGGCATAAAAAAAGTTAATTATCCAAATATTCGCAATAAATGTATGGTTGTCCATAAAAAAGATCTTGAATGTAAATGTACTTTCGTACGATTACTTAATTTCGGCAGTCAAAATAAATCAAACAAGTCATAATTAAGGAATTCCCGAACGAGTACTGAATTTTCGTGACCCGAAAACATAAGTTTACAGCTATTAAATAAAAGAGGGTTGATTTTACTGCTAGCTAAACTTCACTATTAAATTAGAACGTAAATACGTTTGTACAATAATGAAAGAATGTTGAATGTACTACTGGGAATTAAAAGGTGTTGCAATCTGATGATAATACAGCTTTTCTGTTTGCCTTTGTGATTCAAAACATAGGCATATTATAACAATCTGAGATAGTGCTAATGTCAAGTACAACTCAAGTAATTTCCTGTTTTAAATTTAATAGGTTCATAAACAAAACATAAATTATAAATAACCTAACTTGTTTCTAATTCGGCACGCTGGTAGAAATCATTTTGAGGCTAGGTATTTTGCATTTTTACACTGAAAGCATTTGTTATTTAGATTTAAGCCTTCAGTTTTTATACCCTTGCAGGGTATTGTCAGTCTGCCCGATTATACGCAAACTAGTGTCTCAGTTTTAAAGCTATCTGAATGAAACTTTGCAGGTAGTCTTCTATATACTCTCACTACTAACTAAGTCGGAACGGAATAAGCCGGATCCGTCAACTATATCATATAGCTATCATACAAACGATGGTTAAAAGTGGAGAAAAATTACATTTTACTTAAAATGTAAAAATAAAAAAAAAAAAAAATTAAAACTGTAAAAATTTTATAAATGTGAAAGTAGTTCATATTATATTATATAGGGATCGATTAGTATCTGCAAGGGTATACAAACATCGGCGTGCCGAAGCTTCCTTTCTTGTTTTAGGGCATCAAAAAACAGCGATTTGATTCAGACATACATTCATTCAGACATAGGAAACGTTCTCAGTTGGAAAAGGATGACCAAATATTGTTGAATATCTTTTTAACGGAGTGCTGAATTAAGATTGCTTAAATATTAGACGCGATTCGGAATTTAAAATAACATCACCCTACACCTAGACATTTCGCTACACCAAAATCAGCCGGAAATCTATTTGAAATATGGTTTGTTGTTTGTTATAAATTGGCCTTAGTAATCATATACACTTGCATTGTAGGCACGAATCGTCTCCTTAGAAAACATTCCCTTGGGCCCAAGTCTCCTCCAGTAACTTCATTTCTTCCATCGACCGGTGGAAGATATGAAAAAAATCCAGGAAACAGGCCTTGTGGTTGAAGCAAGTTTTTTTCAATTAGTAGGGATACTTGAGACAACAGAACAGAAAGCCACAAAACAGAAAATTAATCAGGTGGCAGTGGCGGTCAGTTAGGTATTGTGAGAACAATTGTAACAGAGGGAATAACAGAAAGAAATCAGGTGTCCAGTGACGAAAGTCAGAGATATATGTTACCTATATACGTACTTATATTTACTACTCGGTCACACGGTCACACAAAAAAAGACAGTTAATATGGGAAAAAAAATCGAAACATGCCAAATGTTCCTCCTAGGCGAGATTATTAAAGAGACGCTAATCAGAAGCGTATGCATAGCAATCGAAATCAATTGTCGAACGTAAGTCAAAAATACGCATAGGTAATAAGATCTCAACTTTCTAGAATTTGCAACCAAGTGAGATTAGATTTCTCTGAATTTTAATTTAATAGTTTGCAACGCAGTAATGTCTGTCTGTTGCTTCGCAAACTAGTTTTGTAACTAAATAAATGCAACTTTGCAATAGGTCTTCTTTCTACATATTTAATTCAAAATAAAGTTTTACATTTGGTCAAAATCAAATATTGCATCATATTTATATTCTTTTTATATATGTATCTCCAGTTAGTTTTAGCTTATTTTCTTGTTTAAACTTACCATCACCCGAAATACTGCCTTGCGAACTGTGGGAATCTTCTGAAATAATAAAATAAGATATATTATTCGGGATTTAAAAATATCATATTATTTATTAATATTTGTTTAAACGTGTTAATACCTGCCCCGTTTTGTACATCACTCATAGCTGCTATCCATCCATCGACTCCCTGAGTATTTGTCATGAAATTGTTGTTTACACTTGGAGGCGTTGTACTTAATATCCGGTTTGAATATTCTTCAAACTTGTTGGTCACTGTAGGAAACAGAAACATTGATATTAGACAAAATGCAAATATACATACATACGAATTGCGAAAAATAAAAGTCGTGGACATTGAAAAATTCCACACACAAATTCCGTGACTTGAAAGGGTCTTCTATTTTTTTCTTTTTAACTTCGTTTTCAGGTAAATTGAACATGAACCGAAAAGAATCGCAAAAAAGAATAGCTTTCTGCTATTTATGCTATTTTTCTTTGGGAGGGGAAGGTGTATTGCTCTGGTTAGCCTCCTAGCCCCAAATCTTCTTTAAGGAAGCTATTGTTCTTGTATGTTAGCATTCTCTCTTTTTAATCTATAAACTAGAAATAATGTTAATCAAATGAAAATGTAATCCTTTTGTTCAACAGAAGGGCCTTCACGATCGGCCTGTTTCGAATTTTACATATGTATACTACCAGCAATAGAATGAAGACTATTGGGTAAGGTCATATAGATAGCTACTTTATTTTAACTTAGTTTTTCTCGAAAAGAAAGCCGATAAAATTACCCTACATGTTTAGCTTTTTAGATAAATTATCTAACGGGAAGGAATATACAAAATAAGAGTAATTCGGAAATGCCCACTATTACTATTACTTACTATTGAAAGTATATAGAAGACTATCTACAAATTTTAATTTAGATAAAATATCTTTTTCCAGCTCAGAGAAAGATTCATTTTTATACCCTTTCCGGGTATAAATTTAGCCATGTCCGTCTGTCCGTCCGTTTCTACGCAAACTAGTCCCCCAGTTTTGAAGCCGTCTGAATGAAACTTTGCAGATAGTCTTCTATATGCCCCCACACGTACATAAGTCGGAACGAGCTAGATCGGACTACTATATCTTATAGCTGTCATTCAAACGATACGTAAATTTGTAGAAAAACAAGAAAGGAAGCTAATTTCGGTACGCCGAAGTTTGTATACCCTTGCAGATTCCAATTGTATAAATTATAATCTATCCCTATCTAATATAAAATAAATTACTTTCATATTCGTAGAATTTTTACAGTTTAACATTTTTATGCACTTTTATATGTGAAGTAAAATGTAATTTTCATCCACATTTACCGATCGTTTGTATGGCAGCTTTAAATATCTTAGTCGTTCGATTCTTATGAAATTTACAACAAACTTCTGAAATCATATGAAATGCTTGTATCTTAAATTAGAAAAAATTATGTTGAAAACTGAAAAAGTTATAATTTTTTTCCAGAAATTTCCCGACCGTTCCTATGGCAGCTATATGATATAGTAGTTCGATTTTTAAAAAGTTAAAAAAGTTAGAAGACTATCTGCAAAGTTTTATTCAGAGGGCTTCAAAACTGAGGGACTAGTTTGCGTAGAAACGGACGGACAGACGGACATGGCTAGATCGACTCGGTTGTTGATGCTGATCAAGAATATTTACTTTATAGTGTCGGAAATGTCGCCTTCACTTCAAACTTCTGACTGAAATTATAATACCCTCCAAGGGTATAAAATATTATAACTTCATGATCTTTAACATATCTTGATCAACTCTCGGTTAACAGCTTTATAAATTGTTTTGGATTTAATTTTATAACAAGATAGGAAGCTAACTTCGGCACGCCGAAGTTGGTATAGCCTTGCAGATTGCAATTGTATAAATTATAATCTATCCCTATCTAAACTACTTCCATATTGATAAAATTTTTACAGTTTTAAATTTTTTACATGTAAAGTAAAATGTAATTTTGCTCCACATTTACTGATCGTTTGTATGGCAGCTATATGATATAGTCGTCCGATTCTTATGAAATTTACAACAAAATTCTAAAAAATTATGAACTACTAGTTTCTAGTAGAAGAAATTATGTTGAAAACTGACATAGCTATGATTTTTTTTTTTTAAATTGCCCGACCGTTCCTATGGCAGCTATATGATATAGTAGTCCGATTTTTATAAAATTAAATCCGAAAATCTTAACCAATATATAAAGCTTATAACCGAGAGTTGATCAAGATATGTTAAAAAACAGTGAAGCTATAATTTTTTTCCAACAAATTTACGGATCGTTTGTATGGCAGCTATATGACATAGTCGTCCGATCTAGCTCGTTCCGACTTATGTACGAGTGAGAGTATATAAAATACTATCTGCAAAGTTTCATTCAGATAGGTTCAAAACTGAGAGACTAGTTTGCGTATAATAGGACAGACGGACGGACAGACGGACGGACAGACGGATGGACAGACGGACGGACAGACGGACATGGCTAGATCGACTCGGCTGTTGATGCTGATCAAGAATATATATACTTTATAGGGTCGAAAATGCCTCCTTCATTGCGTTGCAAACTTTTGACTGAAATTATAATACCCTTGCAAGGGTATAAAAATCGGACTACTATGTCATACTGCTGCCATAGGAACGGTCGAAAAATTTTTAGAAAAAAAAGTATAACTTTGTCAGTTTACATAGTACATATTTGTTTCTACTTTGAGATACAAGCATTCTATATTATTTAAGAATTTTATTTATATGGCTGCCATACAAACGATCTTAAAATGTGGAGGAAAATTACATTTTACTTTACATGTAAAAAATTTAACAAAAATGCAAAACTGTGAAAATTAAATGAATATGAACGTAATTCATATTATATTAGATAGGGATAGATTAAAATTGATAAAATTGGAATCTGCAAGGGTATACAAACGTTGGCGGACCGAAGTTAGCTTTCTTTCTTGTTTTTTTTTTTGCTCTCTCCTTGGGATTGTATATTAATGTGCTTCCGACGTTTGTGTTTGATTTGCCTCAGTGTCCCAGTTGGTAAACATGGTCTGAGACATATGTTCGAATCCCTGCCGGGGTTCATAAAATGTAATTTTCTTTTAATGAGATTAAAATATATACTAACTTAAGTGATTTAATAACCATTTCTACCTCTTTATAATTACAGGTTTAAAGGAAAACTACTTTCACGAAAAAGTTTAGGAAAAACTAGGAAATACCTAATAAAACAACCCTCTGCACACACAAGATATGTTGAAAAATGGTGAAATTATAATTTTTTTTCTAAAAATTTTCGGATCGTTTCTATGGGAGCTATATGATATAGTTGACCGATCCAGATTGTTTCGGCTTGTATAGAAGACTCTATGCAAAGTTTCATTCAGATAGCTTTAAAACTGAGGGACTAGTTTGGGTACAATACTACAGACGCACGGACATAATAAATATATATGTTTTTAATGTTTTAAGATGTTTTAGTCTCAAACCCAATAATGGGTAAAAAATGTTTAATTTTAATTTTAGAATGCCAAAAATACTTAAATAAAACTTTAAAATAAGTTTAAAGTATGCTTGCACTACTTTCGTAACCAAATGATCCTGATTTTATGACCAACATTCATAATTGTTTTTTTATCAGTGTACTTACTCTTTCCTTTTTCATCTATTTGCGGTGAGACATAAACGTTACTTCCGATATTCTGTTGGTGATCATGCGGATGGCTTACACCATCATTGGGGATGCTCTGCAAAGTATGTAATGAAGGCGGATCGAGAGACTGGTGCTGAGCCAACTGATTTTGCTGATGTTGCTGCAAATGTGGATTATGATTGTGCTCAGAATTCATTGTCTGTCCTGGTGCACTGTGAAGATTTGAGGGCTGATGGTGAAGTATACGGTGTTGAAGCTGATGTGAGAGTGACGTCCCGGCTACCCCATGGCCAAGATGGTGGGATGATGATGTTTGCATATCCATTATAAACATCACAAACTGAAAGGGCAATATAAACGGTAACGAAAATATAATTTCATAAGAATAAAAAATCGTATTAAAATCAATTGAGAAATCCCTAGTAAAAAAATTTTACACAAAAAACACAAAAGGGAACACAAAAGCGCCTACCAGTGTGCCGAAAAATTTTTTTTTCCGGTTTTTAGCATATCTTGATCTATCTCGGAGACATGGCAATTTTGTATTATTGTAAAATTTCTTTGTTTTTTTTTTTTTTTTTTTTTTTGAGAGATTAAATTAATGTATTGGAATGAAACAATGAATTCTCAAACTTTATATTACCAACATGTACAATAGTGTAGCCTGCCATAAAAACGATCGAAAAATTAATAGAAAACAAGAAAGAAAGCTGATTTCGGCACGCCAAAGTTTGTATACCCTTGCAGATTTCAATTGTTCTTTTCATTTACACGTAAAAATTTAATTTTCCTCCACATTTACCAATTGTTTGTATGGCAGCCATATGATATAGTCGTCCGTTTTTTATGTAATTAAAAATGAATTTCTAAAATAATATGAAATATAGAATAATAATATAGAATGCTTGTATCTGAAAGAGAAAACAAATATGTTGAAAACTGGCAATGTATATATTTTTTTTTTTTTTTTGTAATTTCCCGGACTGTTCCTATGGTAGCTATATGATATAGTAGTCCGATTTTAATAAAATTAAATTTAAAAATTTGGAACAATATATAAAGAGAGTTAATCAAGATATGTTAAAAAACAGTAAAGTTATCATTTTTTCTACATATTTACGGATCGTTTGTATGACAGCTATATAATATAGTCGTCCGTTTCGACTGTTGAACGAGTGAGAGTACATACAAGGCTATCTGCAAAGTTTCATTCAGATAGCTTAAAAACTGAGGGACTAGTTTCAGTAGAAACGGATAGACAGACAGACAGACGGGCATGGAGAGATTGACTCGGCTGTTAATGATGATCAATAATGTATATACTTTATAGGGTCGGAAAATGACTCCTTCACTGCGTTGCAAACTTCTGACTGAAGTTACAATACTCTGCAAGGGTTAAAAATTTTAAAATTTTAAATTCATTGTATACTCCTTAACTCCTGCAAACGTATAATTGCATTTCCATTTCCCGCTCATTTGCCGGGAAAATACATATACACACAATAAGAACATTCGTTGTGGTCATGGCACCAACTCTTCTCAGTTCCTTAGCAAGGCGCGTTTCTTTATGAACCCCGCGCAAACTCGTTCACCTGTTCTTAATAGACCTTTTTGGGGTATAACACGCTTCACCCCTAAGGGTCATCTTTCACCGTAGAAAAGATCGAGAGAGGGAATAAGGGAAAAGGGACAAAGTCTAGGCCATCTGTTTTCTTTTTGGTAGAAATTAATAGACAGCAATAGACAGCACTAACCAACGCTTTGAAATGAACTCTTCCTTAATAATTTTATTATACTTTTAATAACGATTTGTTTAGCAAGTCGCTTACGAAGTTTTCCCGAAAAATATTCATAAATAATTCATTCAATTTTATACAGATCTGTAAAAATACAGCCCGTAGGACTGTACCATAAAGGAATTTTATATAAAACTTCCGTTATGTTCTTTATGCATGTAAGAAAATAAATCAGCAATTATGTCATATTTGCTATTAATGAATTGTCTATATTACTAAAGGCTTAACACAACACAAAGGTTCACGGTCGTTCAGACTTGAAGTAAGGTTAGGTAGGCTAATCTTTTAAATACTATTACGCGTACTCTTACTCATTCTTCACATTCAATTCGAGAAAAATAAAAGTGGGAAAAAGAATCGCATTTTCACACACTTCCCACCAAATAATAATGGCGTCAGACAACAGTCTACAAAAAACGGTGGAAAATAAGAAACCCAAGGTCAGGAGCGTGGGTACACAAGATATTTATTCGAGTTAAGTATTATGGGATCATCACGTCAGTTTTTAACTAAACATTTTAAAAGTATATATGGCACAAACAGAAAGATTTACCAAAAGTTTTAGTAATAATAATATAAAGCAAATATTTAATACCCTAAAACACATATATACAATCATTAAAAAAAAGTAATTAACGAATTAGCTGTGTTAAAAAAGTTATTTTTAATTTAACTTACCAAAATAATTATATTTTTTATATTCAGATAAAAATTTTAATATATTTTAAATCAATAATTTATTTCATTATCATTTTCAAGTACTCCATATTGATGTAATAAATAATTGTGTTTAGTTTTTTTTATTTTATATAATATACAAAAATGTTTCTTGATATGTGTGTTTGATTTTTTTTTTATTGCACAAGTCACTTTATAATACGAATTTTTAATTTACTTCTTCAATAAAGGTCAGTACTTTATCAGGCTTAAAGAGAACAGCGCAGCGCGTTCCACCTGTTGGAGTTCAACGCGGGTTTTTACACAGATGAACCGAGGATCATTTGAACTGTACGCCAAGAGATCTCGAGCGAAACTAAACTGTTGAATGGTTAATGTGGACGGCGGAAGCCGTATGTTTATGTGTGTTTTTTTCTTCGAGTCGCGCTCAAAACTTGGCCAAGACACGGCTCTTTACGGTTGGTCGGTTTTTGGTTCGCACTCAAACCCGACTACCGCCGACTGCCCACAGATCGGTATACATATGTCCATATGTATGTATGTCTGTACGTCGGCTTAAAAAAACCGAAGCTCGGCTTTTAAGTGATGCCAGTTTTAACAAAACAAAGAAAATTTGTTGTTTACTAACGTACATTGGCGCGATATATATTGAAGAAAATTATATTCACGTGTTGGTCGAACTGGCCCATATATATATAAAGATATTTTTACATATACTTTTTTTTAAATTAGAAATATGTATAAGGGAAAAACCAATATAAATTCAAAAGACAATATCTCGGGGTCAATTAGAGATTTTTCCAAATTTTAAAATCTAATTTTGAAGGTCCTTTTAGATGCTGTAAGGATTGTTAAAAAATTGTATTGACGGTGCAGAACCTCAAATGTACCCAAAAACCGCATTTATGGGTTGAAATATCTCGAAAACCTGTCGTATAGGACCAAATTCGATTTTATTCATATACAAAGTATACATATTAGTGATCAGCATCAATAGCCGAGTCGATCTAACCATGTCTGTCTGCTCGTCCGTCTGTCCGATTACACGCAAACTAGTCCTTCAGTTTTTAAGCTATATGAATGAAGCTTTGCAGGTAGTCTTCTTTATAATCTTATTCATATGTATAGGTGCCATAGAAACGATCGAAAAAATGTTTAACATATCTTTATATACTCGGGATATGATATTTGTATATTATTTCAGAATTCCGGTTTAAATTTTATGAAAATCGGACTACTATAGCCTACAGCTGCCATAAGAAGGATCGGAATATATTAAAGCCAATTTTCGACATGCCTTTATCTACTTATGGATATAAGCTTTTATATAATTATTTTAGAATTTTAGTTTTAATTATTAATTATTCGAAATTGAATTTAAACTTTTCCAGTATTCAACATATTTTTATTTACTCTGAAATACGAGAATTTTATATTACTTCAGAGCCTCAGTTTTAATTTTCAAAAAGCTGTCATAGAAACGATCGGAAAATGAATTTCTGTGAATATAAAACTTTATTTGTAAAACTTTTAATTCAAGATGGGTATGAAATTTAACATTACATTGTTTATTTGTTTTCTATATATGTACATATTATAAAAGTATATATAACATTATATTGTTTACTTGTTTTCTCTATACATATTATATATGTAGATATATAGATATCTCATATTATATTAGATATGGATAGATTACACAGGTCTACAAAATATATGGTTCATGAGAGTTGTGAAAGCTAGAGGTCATATTTAATGTAACTAGGGGCGTCAGAAGTGGCCCGTCGCGTCATTTTGAGATATCTGGGGTTATGTACCCAAAAATTGGAGTCCTTTATTGTTCCTCAGGTCCATCCTCTATGCATTGAATGTTGTGATTTTTTCGGCAGAAGATTGCATTTTCTCAATGAAACAAAATCGAGTAGAGATAGGAATCAATACTGTGAAAATATAATTTCCCTTAAAAATAAAGCTCTTTAGACCATGCTATAAATAAAGTCGATACAAATACTCCAAATTGGCAACACTGCTTAGCGGAAGGTACGATCACCGTATTAAAAAATTGAGCAAATTGTGTAAAATGGGAGAAAAGAGAGTGAGAGGCCGAATGGAAAAGAGAGCAGAGGGAGAATTGAGAGAAATTACTTATTCCCGTTTTTACTATGTAGATGTATAGGTATTTATGTACATGTGATTCTTGTAATTGTTGTAGAGTAATTCACGCTTTAGGCATAAAAAAATTCATATATTGACTTTCATGGACATATGGACACTCACATATGTATATGTGTATATTATATACACACTTAAGTCGAAAATTATATGCGTCTGCTCATGTATGTATGTGTGTATGGATATCTATACATAAATTGCTTACCGGAAGACAGCAGAGGAACCTTTCTTCAAATACACACACATTTAAAGCTTTTATGTGTATGAGTACATATGTATTTATGTATTTTATATAAAATATATATTTACTTATTTGTATAAATGATTACTCAAACTGGATTCTTATAAAAATAATGAAAAGAAGCATAATCTTTTTAGCTTAATTTATTTTTTGGCTTGATTAATAAATCATCTACATATATTTCATTATTATAACTAGTAGTCGTTACAAAATTAAAAAACAAAAAGAAAGGAACCTAACTTCGGAACGCGGAAGCTTGTATTCTCTTGCAGATTGAATAATTGTTATGTTATTATTAATTTTTCTATGTATGTCTAATATAATATGAATTACTTTTTATTCAAATTAATTGTAAAGCTATAAATTTTTTTAAATTGTTTACATGTAAAGTAAAATATCATTATTCTCCACATTTACCGATCTTTCTTATGGCACCTATATGATATAGTCGTTCGATTTTTAAAATTAACTGACATAATAATATGTCATTTCAGGATTTTGTTTTAATTTAATCGTCAGATTTTTATAAAATTAAATCCCTAGCAGATTCCAAATGTATTAAATCTAATCTATCCCTATCTAATATAATATGACTTACCTTTATATTCATTTTATTTTTACAGTTTTTTTCCCTCACATGTACATGTATCTCAAACTAGAAGTAATGTTGAAAACTGACAAGATTATATTTTTTTTTTCTAAAAATTTCCCTGCTTTGACATTTATGGCACTAAATGGAAGCAAAGTCAATGTAATCTAGCCCTCGTTAAGATTTAATATGTCATATTCTATAGGTTGACACTAAAACACATATCTACATATATGTATATGTATACATATATATGGTACATATGTATGTGTGCATGAATTAAATTATTTATTTATGTTTACCAAAGCTGAAAACGTTTTGGTTTATATTAAAGTGTTTTATAGTGTTTTATTGCTACTGAACTGTAGAATTTTAGCTAATATAAATTTAAAAATATATAATTTTATTATTTTTGATATCCATGTATGACTGTATGTAAGTGCACATTAATATCTATTTATTATTAATTAAATAAATATAATCCCTGGAGATCATTGAACTTATCGCGAATGTTTAAGTACATATGTACATCCATATATAAAAAGTACGTTTACATACATACATACATAGCATGTATGCATGTGTAACGAAGGAAAGAATGAAATAATTTTTAACTTGATCAGGGGTAGGTTTTTTATAATCAACAGCCGCCACCGTTTCTGCAGTCTAACAGGTGTTCTATATATGTATGTACATATACAAGCGAGGGAATTTTCCCGGTTTTCAGAAAAAGGCAGGGATGTGTAGCTTAAACAGCTCAAATACCCATAAAAATACAGACACACATATGTACATGTGTATATGCATATTAATGTTAGCGCGTTAGCTAAAATATGACTAGCATTGAATACTGTAAATACCTTAAAACCGCTGTGCTTTCTAAATATGTTGTATCTACTTTCTAGTAATTGGTTTACCTTCTAAGAAATAAATGCCAGAACTTAAAACTATTTATATATATATATATATGTACATATATAAATATGTAGTATGTAATCGATTAAGTTAGAAGCTTGCAACTCTCTGAAGGAGTCCCCTCCGACCATATAAAGTATGTATACGTACATATGTGTACATATAATCAAACATTAACAAACAAGTAAATCACATAGTTGCCAAAGGATCGATTGATATCAGAATACGTACATAACTCGGTATATATAAGATGTAAAATGTATTTAAACTATAGTGAAAACTGACATTACTTAACTTTTTTCAAAATACATATAGGCTTTGAAATATTGTAATGTTTTTATTTTATCGAAACCTAATTACAATATCATAATTGTAAATATTTGTTATGGAAACGGTCGTTAAGTTTGTATACATGTGTAAAAGCCTTGGAAAATGGGCAAAACATATTTACAAATAAAATTTTTCATGCAATTTCATTTAACCAAAATACATTTATTTCAAGTTATCCAATTAGTGGAGTGTTTAGTTTAGTTGTTGGAGAGCTGAGAGTTAATTCCGCAAGATTTCCTTCGTAGAATCCTTAGCCGGCGTCAGAAATGGCCTGTGACATCACTTTCTCTTAAGATTATGAGATTAAGTCATCATGTGAATACTTTAAATCTAAGTTCATACTAAATAAAATTTATACATTTGGCATTGTTTAAGCTTGTTTTATCTCGCATTAGATGTATTTATGCACATATGCATGTATAGCTTTCCTAATTAATAAAAAAATGAAATAACTACATGCATATGTACATTTGTATATGTATACGATGGTTACGTTAATGACTTCTAACTGTTTTTTTTTCTATTTGTGCTTTTTATACCCTTGCAGATTATTATAATTTCAGCCAGAAATTTGCAACGCAGTGAACGAATCATCTCCGACCCAATAAAGTATATATATTCTTGATCCGTCCGTTTCTACGGAAACTAGTCCCTCAGTTTTTAAGCTATCTGAATGAAACTTTGCATATAGTCTTCTATATACTTTCAATCGTACATAAGTCGGAACGGGCCAGATCGGATCACATAGCTGCCATACCAACAATCCGTAAATTTGTAGAAAAAAATAATATAACTTCACTGTTTTTTTAACATATCTTGATTAACTCTTGGTTATAAGCTTTATATATTATTTTAGATATTCAGATTTAATTTTATAAAAAACGGACGACTATATCATATAGCTGCCATACATTTTACTTTACATGTAAAAATGTAAAAAATGTAAAACTGTAAAAATAAAAATAATATGAAAGTAATTCAATTTAAATTAGACAGGGTTAGATAAAAATTAATGCAATTGAGAGGTATACAAACTTCGGCGTGCCGAAGTTAGCTTCCTTACTTGTTAGTTTTTGATTTTCAAATATTTCTAGTCCCAGCGTGACAGCAGTGGTAAACTCCAGATTTTTTAAGACGCTTGAGTGATTTCCGCACATGTACATACATATGTATGTGTGTAAGTGCGGTTTGCAACGGTAGCTCAAGAAATGTATACATACATACATTTGTCAGTATGTATGCACCGCTCTTGGCACGCGCCGCCTTTTGTTTATAAAAACCTGCAGCTTATACATATGTATGCACATACAGTGATGACACGAGTGGTTTCTTAAATTTTTCCTAACTTTTGTATGCTAGTCGCTTAGTGAACAGTGTTCACTGAAAACAAATCGAGTGCCAAACCATGAGGTCAAGGTTTCAACCATTTCTTAAAAAAATTTTGCAATAATTTGGCGATATTTGTATTGAAATTGCATCTCAAAAGACATAAAAATATACTTTAAAAAGGGGCGATCCAAAACAAGACTTCATATTTTTTCCAAATTATTTTTAAAGCGAATTATGTTGTAGGGTTATTTTTACTTTTACTGAATTTTATTTTTTGTATCGTGAAATATCTATTTGTACCATGAAAAAAATTATAATGAATGCTTTGAGATAACGTCTTATTGAGATATATACATATGTATGTTCATTGTACATACATATGTATATCAAATTGTAGCTCTTTTACATATATCTATGTATGCTTCTACTTATGTACAAACACAACCAGACGTATTCATGTGTTTTTGTTTTGTATATAAAATTCGGTATTTCAATCCGTGGCTCGTGGCTTTTCACGGTCTGCAAGCCAACCGAGACAACTTTTCCGCCGTTTCTTTTTTTAGTTTTATTTTTGTTGCTTGACTCCTAACTTTAGATACCTTTTGTTGTTGTACTTATATTACTACCAATATTTTTAATTTTCGATACCCTTTTCCCGGGAGGAGTACTATAATTCTAGGGCGACTGAAGACTTAGTCTGGAATCCTGGTTTAACTGTGTGTAATTGTTGAGTTGTTGAATTATGATAAGTAAATAAATACAAAAATCGGATGCTAAAACTCTTTGTTTTTTATTTAGGCTAATTTTCTATAATTAATTGTATTACAAATAAATCCATATCCTTAAGAATAATCCCAACCATACGGAAAAATTAAATAATTTCTTATTAAAAAAATTAAATCGTTCCACAAAAAAAAGGTTTCTTGGTTGATTATAGATACTTAATTACCTAATTTTAAAAAACAACGAATCGGTGTTTTTGCTTCAAACATTAATAGGGAGTTGCCATACATGTAAAATTGGTGTAGTATATTCTAATGAGTTGATATATTTGCGATCGGGCGGTATTTTGTTTGATGTTTCAAACTGTGCTATTTTAAAGATTCGTATGGTGACGGGTGAACATAATCAGGCCTGTTCTAGTTTCCACTTCCGCAAAATTTATTCGTATTCGGATTTCCCAGACGTGTTCTAGTTTTCATTTCCGAAAAATCCCCACTGATTCGTATTTCCCTCTGCTAAGTCTCTGTTAACTTCCGTGCGAAATTGCTCGGAAACTTTCCGACTGCAAACGGCTCAGCGGATTCAGATCCGCAAAATCCGAAATTAATTATTTTAGTATACAATGCGACTATGAAAATTGCAATTGAAAATGGAATTTCGTTCTCCGATGCTTTAGGAACATTACTGCATAACTGAATTAGCTAAAGGTAGCATACTTGATTAATAAATAATTCTTTTGTGGTCGCACCTCAGAATCGTTTCGACTCTAACCTTCCGCAATGTGGCAAATCCGCCGCCCGTGCTCTAGTTTCCGAGCGGAAAAGTCGGCGCTGAGGAGGAAATTGTTAGGGCTGACAGCGTTCCAAAATAAGCAGATGGAATATGCCTCATATTCATTTTGAACAATTGACATTTTATTTGTTCAACTATTATTAATGCTCGCTAAAAAAAATTGTGTTTGGTAAAAACACTACTTACATTTTTGTACAAACTGTGCGCGATGTGAAGGGAAATGTTTCCTCGACTTCGGCAACTCTTTTCTGAGTTGAATTTTGCAGCACTATCTATGAGAATTTCGCAGCACTGCCACCAATCAGCTGACCGGCAAACGCAAGTTAAATTTGAACAATATAAGTAATAAAAACGTTAAATATACTAGCATTGTTTTTTAAGTGTTGGTTGTTACGTCGAACACTTAATAACTGCCGTCTCCTTAATTCGTTTACTGCTAAGAAATGCAAAAACATTTGTTGTTAAATATTAAGGTAATAATCTTTAAATCAGGGCGGGCAATTCAGCTATCATTTGCATGAGTTTTCCAATACTTCATGTCGATTTTTAGCACTGCTTCCAAAAACAGATGATTGCAATTTTGAATATTAAAAATTTACTTTTTACGGCCAAAAATGCTTGTACCTTTGATTTTCTGCAATCAACGTTCTTAGGTAGAAAACTAGAGCAGGCCAAAATTTGATCAGCCCCTAATTAGCAAAACTGTGACAAAATAAACGTAGTGGCCAGCTGATTTTTTGGGAACAAAAGGGACCAAAGGGAAATTTCGTAAAAATCCTTCAATCAACAAGGGTAATTCACTTATGTTAAAGGGAAATCCGAAAATGTTATCAAATTCACTTCCGAGTCGAAATTGAAACAGGCCTGAATATAACAAAATTGATTGGCGTTGCCAGATGACCTATCGGTATACTCTTAGTATTTTCAAAGCGTGTGTGAGAGAGAATAGCAAATTTAATACGACAGACTGTTATCGAAAAAAATAGGCTTTTGACTGGACAAGTATAATATGTTAGGCCTATTACTAACATAACGAAAATTCGCAGTCACAATTGTGACAGCGGCCTTCGTAGTTTTAGCAAATGTACATAAAAATGTTTCGGGTAACACAGCTTAACAGCTGAATTTGTGCTGTTGGAATTGTTGAATTGAATTATTCTTACAGGCAATTCGGAGGGAAATTTAACAAATTAAATTAATTAATTATAGACGGCAGGAATAGGTTAATTTACTAAAAGGCGGTAATGATAAAGTCCATTAAAAAACATTTATTTCGCAAAAGACGTTTTGAATGCAGAAATATTTTTATGTTATTGGACGGCGTCGTCAATGGTGCCTCCTGTTATTTGCCTTCAGATTAAAAGCGGAGAATACATCAATAAATATTATTCCAATATCCAATCCGCATACAAACTTTGTAAAAGGAAATAAATATGGATTTTAATTTAATTTTTGAAATTTGTATACCAAAAACAGTTGTTCAGTGTAACCCATGGCTTTTCATGCCGTTTCTCAAGTATTATTTTTATTATGCTGTCACAATTGTGACAGCGGATTTTCGTAATGTTAGTACAAGGCGTTAACAGTGACTTAATTTCTCTGTCCACCGCAGACCATGTAACAGTTTTCAACGGATACAGATTTATCGTTTTATTAATCAACGGCGCTGCCATATGTGTTGAAAACCGCTCTTGGGTAATTCCACAAAAAGCTCTTGAAAAGCTTTCGTGTTACCTTCATTCGTGTTGCTACAAAAAAGTATGCAATGACATCTTTAGCAGAAGTTATAAATAACTACATTTCATTCTACATCCTATAAAGCAAACAAAAATCAAAGCCTGTTAAAATCATAATATTTTTAAAGTGTTGAGATAAACAAATATATTTAAGGACGATGACTGCTGTTAATTTATATAATTTTTCTTCCGGTAAACAAACAAATTAAAAAATAATATTAAAAACATGCTTGTGAAATGCTAACTCCTAAGCGTTTATTTATTTATTATTTATATTTAATTTATCCATCGATATTCGCAGTTAATAACTAACATTGGCGTCGTCGTGTCTGGTTTCAAATGCCGCTGTATATATTTGTAGTTAAGCGTGTGTGTGTGTAGGCAGGGTGGCACACCGCCCATGCAATGACAATGAGCACAGAGATTGTACGCAAGACACATATATACATATATATATATATATTGTATATATATATTGTATATATATATATTGTGTATATATACATCTCTGAACTGAAAATCAGACTACGATTGCCCGATCGTAAAACAGGAAATTTTTGTGCATACTGGTACTTTTGAAAAATCAATTAGTTTACGAAGAACGTTACAGTTGCCAATGTTATTGTTTAAAGAGTATATACATTTCTTGCCTCAGGTAATTTTTTTAGTTTTAAACAATTTTATGATTCATAATTTAAAATAATTATTGGTGATTTATAATTTAAGATAAAAATTAAATGAAAAAAAAAACTCGTCTCGATATTTATTTTTAATGCAGGAAAGCAGTGTTCTCTCCAAACTAAACGAACGGATTAAAATGTAATAAGACTGTCGATACTGCTTGTACGGTTGTTATAGGCGATCTAATAACAAAAGAGATGCGGCAGGCTTCCGAAACACGACCACAGTCGCCTGGAAAGGAAACAATAAGGAACACCAATAACAAATGCTTCTACAATTGTCAATGTCTGTGCTGCCGCCAAGGATGTTGCGTTATCGTTACCAATTGTTGTTGTTGCTATAACATCACTTGCTGTAGTGCCTCCAACTTTCAGAACACATCACAAGATGTAGCACGAAGAAAAGATTCAGATCCCTTACACGATAGATGGGGAGTATCAACGCTAATTCTACTCGTGGCGCGTTGGACAACGGCATTTGTAACTCTGCTTACAAGCTGCATTCTGCTCGATATCAGATCTTCAAATGGAAACAATCGTGAGAGGAGTCAACAAGTATCGGTAACTGCATCATCCGTTCCTACCACTGTTATTGAAGCTTCTTCCGCAATAAGTGGAAATACAAATACCGTCGCTTTAAGGTACTTCTATGACATTACCAATGATCAACAATTAAGATCAAATTATTTATGCAAGATGCTTTGTCACGGTCGAAAAAGTAAGCGGGAGCGTAGAAAGCGTCGCCGACGTCGTCGCAGGCGTCGTCGCTATAGACATGTGGCTAAAAACAAGCAGTGGCAACATATAAATAATAAAAAGCAGCAGCTAATAATTAGTAGAAGTAATAAGAGCATCTTTCAACAAAGGCCAAGCCTTTGCCAATCATTCGAAACATTGAAAGCAAGTTATGTTGGAACTACGCCAAGGAACGTGCGAGACTCGACATTGAAGGACTTGCTATCAATGCGTAACTGCTCAAAGATAAATAAACGGAATCGTGCTAATCTCATCTGGCTTATAATCGGTCTTGTGTGGTTTGAAGTCAAGCTAATTAATTGTATTGGCATTAGCAGCACCAATTTCTATGCTTCCAATTTAGAGTCTCACAAGGGATGCACCTTGTGCCATGAGGCAGGAGGTGACACCAAAGACAGCATTTACAACGATAAAGGTAAATGCATGCTAAATGAAAAATGTATGTTAACATATTCTTAGAAAAGCAAAGGGGGAAAAATGTTTAGGTTTCTCAAACTTACTTTTATTAATTTTGTTATTGTCATCATATATCCTGTTATTTCAATTCCCTGTTATACACATGGGGTGCAATTGTATTATAGCTCAGTGCCAACTGAGAATAAATGTAACAGAAAGGAAATGGCATTTGCGACCCCAAAAAGTATACATATTCATGATCAGATTGTCAGGTTCTATGCAATCCTGTCCTTCAGTTCGGAGAAATTGAAATAAAACCGTTTCTTTCTATTAGCAGAACAAACATTGCTAGACTTTGTTGATGCTGATCAAGAATATTTATACTTTATCAGATCGAAAATGACTTCTTCAAAGTTCTTCGTTGAAAACTTCTGGTCAAAATTATAAGACCATGCACTATGTCGAGCATCGTTTTACGGCCTGTATTATCATGTCAATTTTATTTATTAACTAGAAAGGAAGCTAACTTCGGCACGCCGAAGTTTGTATACCCTTGCAGATTGCCATTGGACAATTCATAATTTATCCATATCTAACTTAATATGAAAAACTTTAATTTTCATATTATTTTTACAGATTAACATTGTTTTACCTATGGCAGCTGTATGATACAGTAGTCCGATTTTTATGAAACACTTATAGCTTAGACACGAAGGACATAGATATCCCATTCTGTCTGTTATATAATTTCATGGTTGGTACTAGTCTATAATACCTTGTAACTTAGGGGTACCTGGAATAAACACCAATAACACTTACTACACTTTTATCACAATTATTCACAATTTACAACACAGATAATAATCCACATACAGACTACAATAACATCTACAACAACAAATACCAACATAATACCAACCATAACTACTTCAACAAAAAAACAAATAATCAACAAAAACATTACAACAAAATTCCAACAAGCGATCATATTCGTTTGGAATCAATAAAAAGGCAAATTTTGACAAAACTTGGTCTAACTCACAAGCCAAATGTCTCTCATCCCTTACCAAAGCAATTTATATGGGAAACCATTTATCGGGCAGATGGTGGAAAAATGATGATAAACGGTGATCATCAGCGACAACAACAGCATTCGCTTACCAGACGCAATACTCTAACAGAATTGGATCCCTTCTTTGATGCTTTAACTTATCATGATCCATACCGACCATCTTCGGAATATAATTGGAATATAACTAAAAGCAATGTCGATGAGAGGTTAAAAAAGAACCAATATGGAAGACGATACCATTTGGAAAAAGACGATACAACAAAAATTAAATTCTTTAAGAATTGGAAAGAGTTACGCCAGTTAGCAGCAAGTTATCCTCAGTTTGGGTCTAAGGTCAAAAGTCGTTCAAGTCCTGTTATTGTTACTAAAAATCAACGAAGAACACTTAGTAGTATTGGAAAATCTACATATCTGTTAGATTTAAATCGCAGTAGTGATAGTACCATCAAAATTGGTGTCAGAAACAATCATGATCATTATGACCATGATTATTTTAAAGATTACCACGTTCAGACAAAGATCCAACATAATATTGACGATGAAAATGAAAAAAAACAGAAACAGCAGTTTGAATCGAACCACGAAGAAAACGATAAGATCGATGACCACGAAGACTACTATGGTAATACTCAGGAAATAATAACATTTGCCGAAGAAGGTAAGTTAGGAGTTTTAACTGAAGAAAAATTGCAACCTTTCTTATTTCATTTAATATCTCCACCAATTTATTATAATGTTCCAGGAACCCAATACCGGCAATATCGAATACTTGAGTTTTCACCTCAAAACCGCCGTGCCGTACCTCCTAATCAAAAACTATCGATACGCAGTGCTCAGATACACATACGGATCGATAAGCCCCACAATTATTGGATCGACAAGGCGAAAACACAAAATTTTTACGACGAAGAATACGTTTTAAATGCCAAACGCAAATGGCGGAATCACAAAATAAAAATATGGGTATTTGAGTTAACAGCTGGAGTAAATATTACGGAGAAGGCAAGTGCAGTATGAAATTAAACAAATAAATAAATACTATTAAGTTACACTGCTGTCAAAACATCGATTTCGATAAATATTTTTATTTATAATAATAATTGTAATTTATACTGTAAAAATATGCAAAAAGTAATAAGCATATCGTTGAAAAAAAAAAAATTACAATCGAAGATATCGATTTTTTGACAGGTCTCAAATTCTGAATTAAATATAACCAATAGTAATAATAAAATTTTATATTTAGGGCATCGACAAGGCGATCCTATTCCGTGCTTCTTTTGAGGTTAACACCAGACATTTGGGATGGCAAAAATTCGATTTAACTGAAACTATTCGTGAGTGGTACGAAGGCAATGGTGGTAAAGAAAAGCTCAGACTCCTGATCGATTGCACTGGCTGTGGTGGTCGTTACTCATTGCACCTATTTCAAACATCGAAAATAGCTGATAATTCGTCAGATAACTCGATTAACCTAAATCTGAATCGACCATTTCTCGTCCTTCATACGGAATCGGCGAGAACGCGACGTGTTCGGCGACGTGCTGTGGATTGTGGCGGTGCCTTGAGTGGGCAGTGTTGCAAAGAATCCTTTTACGTATCCTTTAAGGCGCTCGGCTGGGATGATTGGATTATAGCTCCCAGAGGATACTTTGCCAACTATTGTCGTGGTGATTGCACAGGAACGTTTCGCACCCCCGACACATTTCAAACGTTTCATGCTCATTTCATTGAGGAGTATCGAAAATTAGGTCTCCTTAATGGAATGCGACCCTGCTGCGCACCCATAAAGTTCTCCAGCATGTCCTTAATCTACTATGGTGATGATGGTATTATTAAAAGAGACTTGCCCAAAATGGTTGTTGACGAATGTGGTTGTCCTTAGCGTAAGTGCAAACAATATAAAAAAAATTTTAAAAAAAGAATGAACGGAAAAAGTTTAGAAGTATCGACACTTACTTTTGGTTATGTGTATGCCCTTGCAGGATATTATAATTTCAGTCAGAAGTTTACAACGCAGTGGAGAAAGCATTGCAGACCCTATAGAGTATATATATTCTTTATCAGCATTAACAGTCGAGTCGACTGTTTTTAAGTTTTTAAGCTCTGAATCTCAATGAAACTTTGCTATTAGTCTTCTATATACTCCCACTAGTATATAAGTCATAACGACCCGGATGGGCCATCTATATCATATAGTTGCCATAGAAACGATTAGATTTTTATAAAATATATTATATCATATAGCTGCAAAAACGTGATCGGGAGCTTTTAGAAAAAGTAATTATAACTTTTATAGTTTTTAACATGGGTTTATCTACTCTGAGATATGAGCATTTGGCATTATTTAAACATTTTGGTACATTTGAATGTTAAACTTTAATTTTAAACCTGCATGGGTAAGAAAGTAGATATGTTAGATACGGATAGATTATCTATTAATGATTCTATTGCTATCTGGGTTATCAATCAAGGGTTACGAAAAGTGACACATTGTATTTACGTGTATTTACGTAAAAACGGACAGACAGACGTGGCTAGAGACTTGGCTTTCATCCTGTTAAAAAAATATATACTCATTTATAGGGTCAGAAATGACTCCTTCCCTGCTTTGCAAGCGTCTGACTAAAACTATAATACCCGGCATGGGAATAAATAAAAATAAATATAAAAATATATATATCCTAAAAAACGTTGAAAGCGTTCAGCAGAACAACATGAGAAACTATTTATACCTATTTATGAGAAACTAAGCCAAAATACCCTATTTTTAATCCATTACAAATTTGTGTGACTTAACTTTATTACTTATATATTTACAGCGCTTGCTCCGGTATCTCTGCCATATATGTTATATTTTCCGTCCAGTAATATAAATGGAACATCACTCGGATTTCTTCAAATGGCAATACTTAATATAAACTGGAAAACCACAATGTTATTGCCACAGATTAGCTTTTTTCAATATTAATTATTATATTGTAAAATAGGCTGATTGACAATATTTATGTAAACTTACGTGACAAGTCCAAAATTTTGAAGTGCCTATTTCAATCGAAACACATTATAAAATCGTTAAAAAAATCGATATGCATCTGTATTATTTTTAAAGAAAACAATGCGGTACCCATTATATGAAGTTAACTTTTAAGAGATTATAAATCTCAAGTCTAAACAAAATTAAAAAAAAAAAAAAAAAACAAAATCATAAAATCACAATGGCTGCATTCAGCGGAACAACATGATCAATGATAAGTGATGGATCAGTAATGTGATGATCAAGTGTGTTTTGCTAAACGCCAATAATACATTACGTCTTCGTAGGAATAACCGGCTTGAAACCTATCGTTATCGCCGGGCTTCTCACCAAAAAAAGAATAGGGTTTTTGTTTATAATACAACTGAAATGTAATGTACCTGAAAAACTGCCCGAACATTTCAAAATATTTCTTAAATTTCCCAAGCAATATTTTTAGACCAGATACCTCATAACATAAATTGTTAATTATTTATTAATTAAAAGGGCGGGGCTCCAAAGTTATATCGTCCACTTTCGCACCTGCAGCACTGGTCGACAAAAATGTTTCTTTTTTTGTATGAAGAATAAGCGCTACTGATTCTGAAAGACATTGGTCTGTATATTGCTAATTCGAAATCGAAAAGTTTATATCACTTTTTAAAGCGTAATAACACGAAAACCTTAGCTGTACCAAAGTTGGTTTTAGGTTTCATACCTTAATCTTCTTGAATTTTGAAAACCAATGTAGGACCATAGGTTTATCAGCTATAATACTATGTAGTAGCCATGATAAATTAAAAAAAATTTCAACGGCTCTGGAACAGGTTGAAAACTTCGCCGGTACTGTAATATTTTTACATCCGAGAGACACTATACACATAAAAAAACAAGAAAGGAAGTTAATTTCGGCACGCCGAAGTTTGTATACCCTTGCACATTACAATTGAATCAATTACAATCTATCTCTATCTAATATAATATGAATTACTTTTATATTCATTTTATTTTTTCAGTTTAACATTTATTTTTAATTTTTTACATGTAAAGTAAAATTAATTTTTCTTCACATTTACCGATCGTTTGTATGGCAGCTATATGGTACAGTCTACTTATTTTTATGGAATTAAAAACGAAATTCTGAGATAATATAGAACGCTTGAATCTCAAAGAAGAAGCTATGTTGAGAACTGATAAAGATATAATTTTTTTCAAATAACTTCCCGATTTTTATAAAATTAAATCTGAAAATCTAAAATAATATATAATGTTCATAAGCGAGAGTTGGTCAAGATATGTTTAAAAACAGTGAAGTTTTAATTTTTTTCTACAAATTTACGGATCGTTTGTATGGCAGCTATATGATATAGTTTACCGATGGGGCTCGTTCCGACTTATATACTAGTGAGAGTATATTTAACACCATTTTCAAAGTTTCATTTCATGAGAGACTAGTTTGCGTAAAAAAGGACGGACAGACAGACAGACTGACATGGCTAGATCGACTCGGCTGTTGATGCTGATCAAGAATATATATACTTTATGGGGTCGGAGACGACTCCTTCACTGTATTGCAAACTTCTGTCTAAAATTATAATACCCTACGAGGGTATAAATATGGGGCAAATGTAAGTTTGGAAAAGCAATATAACTGATGATCCAGTGCTATCACATTCGTGACTGTTTTTCATCCTCAAAGATCTTTTAAAATCAGTCGCGTTTAGTCACGTTTTTTTCGACCTGTTTAGTAAAGATGAAGCTGATTTCATTTCACCATCGATGTAATTCATCAGTATTGCGAAAAGTTACCTTACTATTTTTACGCCACTTTTTTGTGATCATGATTAAGGAAATCTTGCATAGTGATCACACCCGTTAGTGATCAAGTTGCTCTGCTGATCGCAGCCAATAAAATTACAACAATTTCATGTTAACCAAAATATGGCAGCCGATTTTATAGAACTTTTACTGTAGAATCTGAATCTGACCATGAAAGTATCCAATTTTCGCTGGTTTTCGAGTAATATGGTGTTTAAAGTGTTAAAAAAAGAACTTTTTGGGACTTTTTGAGCAGCTGTAAATCAAGTACGCTCTACATGGTGTAAATTGCTCTTTAAAGTCCAATAATGAACAACTTAATAAAAGATTATTTAAATCACAAGAATTGCCATTAACTGTTTAAAAATGTTTGGCTTAATGACTTCTTTTTTTGCTCTTTTGGCCAATCACTTATTAAATTCTAGCAGTAGTCCGCCATTAGTGTCTGTCCCACTTTCCTTGATATCGTTGTTTCATTGTTTTCAAATCCTGGTGAAAACGTTTCCCTTGCTCTTCACTAAAGCCACCTAGGTTTTCGGAAAATTCATCCAAGAGGAATAAAATTTTTGATTGAACCTTAAAAATCTATAATTATCAATAAGCTTTAATTTAATACCATGTAGATCATTTTATTACTTCGCGTTTTTAATTTACAGCTTCTCAAAAAGGATGTTTTCATGGTCGAATTTGGATTCGGCAGCAAAAATCTATTAGAATCGGCTGTCGTATTTTAGTCAAGGCATTTTATTTTGATATTAAACTTAGTTTTCTTCAAAATTAAGCGCCCCTCTCTACCTGAATTGCAATTTAATTTAAGGCAACCGAAATCCATTATCAACTGTCGTGATTTCCGATCTGGTAAATGCCGCCAAAGAGGAGGAGAAGCTGAATAACCTGTTCCAGGTTCATCACGAGATCTGCGAGATGGATAAGGCATTTAACAAGAGAGGAGCTGTGCCATTTTATTCTCATTGCTCCACGATATCCTTTTTAGTATACCCCTGTCGGGAAAAGCAGTGAAGGAGTCGCCACCGACCCTGTAAAGTGTGGGGAAGCCCCGATACACGTTCGAGTACGAATTCGAACACTCTCTACAATTAACCGTCTTTAGGAACCCCCGAAACACTAACTGGGGAAAGTTCAAGAATACTATCACGACAAGACTCGTTATTTCGCCGGGTACAGTAGAATCTGCGGAAGACATAGAAAAGTCCTTAGAGACCCTCTTCCAGGAACTACTAGAAGCGTACCACGCATTATACCTGACATCTGAAACGAGGAAAAGGACCAAGCCACAATTATGGAACTCAAGGAATTTTTTAACATCGCCAAGCTGGCGAAAGATAATATCACCAATGAGGAATACAAGCCCTACATACGGACTACAAGAAAGTAATACGCAAGGCGCAGAGAAATTCATGGACGACTGCAGACAGAAACGGCTAGACTCAGGAAACTGCTATTGAAGCAGCCAACCATACAGAGTCAATTCAAACGCGATGAACTACAATGGGCTGAGGGCAGCGAAGAGGCCCTAACAGCACTAATGCAAGCACATTTCCCAGGCTTCATTGAGGTATCCGATGCCAATAAGCATCAGGACTTAGCAACTTAGAATCCATTGGGCGATAGACTCCTTTATGGGGATAAAAGCACCGAGACTAGATGGAATATTCCCAGCCATACTAAAGATGACCAAGGAAGTGATCACCCCCATGGCTATACTCCATATACAAGGCTTACCTAAGAACGGGCTATATCCCTATCCAATGAAGGACCCCTCGGATTGTCTTTCAGCCCAAAGCACGAAAGTGCAGCCACGTAAGCCTCTAGGACTAAAGACCGAAAAGCCTCACCCGTTTTTTACTTAAGACACTAAAAAAACTGCTGGACCTTTACATCAGGAACGATGTGCCTACACAAAGGGAAAATCGGTGGAGACGGCACTACATCAGTTAGTAGTCAAGAGATTTGAAAGGAAAGCACCAAAGATAACAGCCTATGCGGATGACATAGGCATAGTTATCACGGGAGTCTGTCCATAGACCGTCAGCTCGATTATGGAATCGACGCTCAGAGTGATATGTAAGTGGTGGCTGGTTCTCTGGTGGCTAGGAAACCAGTAGATCCTCCCTGACTTAGTCGTGCTCAGGATGTCTAGTACCTCCCTGCTTGCCAGAAAAATTTTGGAGCTGAACGCTATTGCCGCTCTGCCGCTTCCGATGACAAATACTTCCGCCAAGCCAATGCAACAGGCTTGGTAACTTATACGTTAGCCTCATTTCATAGAATATATGCCAGCTCCTACTCCTCCTTTCAGCTTGGAGCCATCGGTGTAATGAATGTCGCTAGATCGACTCGACTGTTGATACTGATCAGGAAATGCCTCCTTTATTGCGTTGCAAACTTCTGAATAAAATTATAATACCTTGCGATAATAAGGGGTATTCGCGTTCCCGGCCAGTAATACTGCCGCTGTCCTGCAGTTGGTTCCTCGTGATTCGTCGCGATCAACCGAGCTGGCAGCTATGCTGGAATCCATAGCTTCAGCTGTGTCCCTCCTTCGTCTTCGTCCTCCAATCTGCTGAATCCAAGGTGTTTAAAGATGAGGCTACCTTCCACCCAAACATCCGGTAGGTGTACCTGAAATTCCAGATCGCGCCTGGCGTCCACTCAGATTATTCATTGTCTTTAGCCACTTTAGAGCAGCCACAAATGGCCGGAATTTTTCAATGCCAAGCACTCCTTCTCTGTAACAACCGAATAATTTATTTGATGTTTATTCAGCTTTGTGGGTAAGAAGGCTATCGGTCGCTCATTCTAGTCCTCGACGGACTCTTGAAATCGACGTGGGCCAGAACCGAAGCCGCGGACCAGAAGCTTGGCCGAGCATTTAACACTAAGAAGGTGATCGGTGTCGCCATGGCGGCGAATGTTTGATGAACTGTCGATACCATCCCGTCGTTCATCATACCATCCTTTCCGGATCCATCCAAAGCGTTCCTGTATCGATGTTGAACCTCAGGTATTTCAATGTCTTAAAGCAAGATTTGGATTTTTTTTAGTTCTATCGTCAAATTTGTTTTTTTCAGGCATTCTGCTACAAGTCTGAGATACTACAGATGCGTTTAAAAATCCGGGGCGATAAAAAGCAAATCGTCTCGGCAGACGCAGACGTTTGACCTTAATTCCGCGGGAATCACCTTGTTCACGAGCCGGCAGAGCCTCTGTGCCGCGTTTCATAAGCCGAACCGCATCATATCAAACTGGTACAAGGGCCTACCAGCGACTATCGGGAATCCTCCACAGCAGAGATGGGCACGCCGTGGCTCAATTTGCTCACGCTGCTCAAACCGTTATCTTTTTTGGGAGGCGCCAGCAAGTCGTCCTCGCGTCGTCGGTACTAGCGCTCAGCGATCCGTGACGATTTACAAAAACAATGACACTGAAATTCGGCGCAGGTAGCGGGGCACATCGCCGCGATCCGAGCTTGCAACAACAATCGTATGCATTTGGGTCTCGCACATCAAACTCGCGACGGTGCTGGTTGTTGTTTTTATTTTTTGTGTGTCCGAGCTGCTACTCAGACCGTTAGATCTTATGCCCATCGCTGCTCCACAGGATTCCCTCGATGCATGACACCGGATATGCGTCTTTAATGATGGGATTTTTGTCCGGCATTCGTGCGGTTACTCCACGGACTCTTGCTGACCTCGATCTCACCAAACTCCAGCATTTTGTCGACTGTTTCTGCTCCTTTCACGAACTGACAATAAAGTCGGGAATAGAGGAAAAGGGGAATTCAAAAAAATACAAGCCCACGCGTAATTGGGAGAGGGCCGTTTCAAGATGTTTTGCCCAGTCAGATGTCCTCAAATGTCAGGAACTCCTTCTTTAATCACTTTCTTCGCTCCCTTACACTGCACCGAAACATGTACTAGCGCTATGATTGTCCTTGGTGTTATGGATCTCCTCCAGCAACTCTCGGCCTGTGAAATTAGCTTGCCCAGGATGAGGACCACTGCAAAGACTCTGGGATCGCCTCCCATTCAACGGCGGATGGCTTTCATCACGGCTCAAAATTTGGATCTGACTATTAAGCGCCTTTGACTGACGCTCCGCATCCCATCCAAGGGAGGCGGCGATGGCGGTTTGTCTCGTTAGTCACTCAAACGTTTTGGCAACGATGATCTCGGGAATATGTCCTTAGCCTCAAAATTTGGGGCAAGTTGCATGACCAGCAGAATTACGTCGAGGAGGGATATCTCGTCATCGTGGCAGAGGAGAACCTGATCCTGAGAAAAATAGTCGCGACACACACAGGAGAGGACGGCATGGTCAGGGACGTCGATCTTAGGACAAACGATGGAGCGGTCCTTCAATTAGCTCTTCACAATCTGACGCCGCTACCAGTTGCTTAAAGCCGTACAGGCATTTAATGGGACCGGTGGTGCCTCAATTGAGATTTTTTGCCTTCGCGAATTTTCGTTAAGCTAGGCTCTCAGCATATTTGTCGGCATTAGAACATATTGTCGTCATATTGAACTCATATCGCCAAAGTTTTTCCGGTTGTCGTCACTCCAATAAACTAATTAATATTTTCAAACTATGTAATATTTATCATATCTATTATTAGTCTCCTAAGGACTACAGAAGATAAAAAAAAAGCAACAATAAACATACAAATTTTTGTTCATATGTTATGATTGGTTTTAAAATAGTTTCTGTCCCTGTGCGAATTCTTGTGGTAGCGTCTGTCAGTGCCCAGTTGCGAAAATTTGATCATTCCACTGCGAAAATTTAATTAAAGTCAGTTGTTAATGACTGCTTTATTTGCCCTCCAAACATGCCGAAGATCTAGTTTTCTGAGAGCCGCACATTGGGATAAATCTTGTTGCATGCACAAGCAGGTTTTGGCTCTACGTACCATGCTCAAATAAAAACACTTTTCGTTGTACATTTTTTTATTCATTTATTATTTCAACCTATTCGATTGATTTCCTTAAACAAGAATTTCCTCAGCTAACATTAGGTATTAGTGAGCTTTGACTTTTTTATTTGGAAGAAATGACGACGATTTAATAGCACATTTGTGTTGACCATGCAATCCGTGAATCGGCAGGCACCGGCAGTCACTAACGATTTCAGTTTTATATAGAGTATCGGCGATCGATGTTGTAATCTGGCCTAGCATTTTCTTTTGATCGGGTTCTTTTAATTTATCGAAGTTTTGCGTGGCAAATACCCAACCACCATTATTCAACACAAAATCAATTCCCATGTCATTATCGAACTGCAGTTTCGCTCGCTTTTTATTGTCCTTGCCATCAACAGTGGCAACCAATCGAGAGTTGAAGCCTAAAGAAATAAGTTATTTATATATAATTAGATTTTTGAAGGGATAAATAACACTTCATAAGTTATGATTAATTATTCTTACAAAAACGAACAAAATACGCACCAATTAATTTTTCAGCTGTCACGCCCTCTAATGTAAGGCCCTTAACAGGTGCAATCAGATGAAGAAGCGCTCCGTCGAATTTCGTTAGGCTGCCAGTTAATTGGGCTCGAGCATATTTCCACTAGAAAAATTAATACATTATATGAAAATTATAATTTAATGGTGTTATGGATTTTATAATAAGATATTTAATTTTATTCTTAAAGTATTGTTATTATTTTTTATTAATAAAAGTCTGATTAAAATAATAATAAACCGAGTAAAAAATAAATAAAAATTTAAAAATTAAATGAAAAATACGTAAAAAAAATGTAATACCGCAATTAACACTAATATAAAATTCATATGGGCATATACAGAAATGTCAACCGCAGCCAAACACATAAAAGTTCTCTAAAGTGATTTTTTTCAACATAAACATTTTTAACAACAGATTTCGAAATATTTGAATTTTTCGAGATGTTGATCAAAAAGACCATAACTAGGTTTGTTTTCTTTTGATGAAAACTTCTAAAACGAATCATTTTTCTTTGTTTTCTTTTCTAACATCACCAGAATCCATCAATAGTCAGAATAAAACGAATATATTTTCTTCTAATTTACTTAAAGAGTAAAAAACAAACAACATGCATAGTATGATAGAAAAAAATGTCACGCAAGACGTTTCGGTTAAAATAATGTATTAACTGACTTCTATTTTTTTAATTTTATTTTTTGTTTATTTACTTGCACCATTTATAGTTCATGGCAAGAGCTATTCTTATTACTCACCCAATTTTTATATTCCAACGAATCGTGACGCACACCAATTATACTTTTAGCAGCGCCGGCACGGAATGGATAATCCAAAGCTAATTGGAAAGCTTTTTCATCGGCTTGTGGCACAACACTGTTCACCAGCTGCTTCACCAAATTATAAATGTCTAAAATTCGCTTTTCTGTAATTATTTGCTCCACACAATTGTCACAGAAGTTTTTAATGCCATTTAACTTAACGTTGGCCACGTTGCCCTTGTAATTAATTTTTCCATTGTCACTAGTCAGCAAGGCGGGGTAACGTTTGGCTTCATCAAAAACAATAACTCCAATTTGTACATCAGTAAAGCCGCGACTTTTCAGGGATTCTCGCAGATCGGTAATTGCGGGCGCTATCAAATTGTTTAACACGGATGGTGTTACTTTTATGTCAACGACAAACACAATATCTGCTTTGTTGTTGGGCAATTTAACTGTAAATTCATCATTAAGTTCACGCTGACCCACAGGACCCGCACACTTAATGCAACGCTTTGGTAATATCACGAATTTATTTATTTGCTTAACGGCGGATCCATAAGCCAGGGCGAAGACGCAGGCAGTGGCTTCCTTATCTTTTTCTGCTAGTTTTGATACAGAAATATCACAAGCCAGGCGATAAGGCCTAAAATCCACGGTTAGGAAATGTAAAGCAAGTGGCGATTCAATGCCAAAAATTTCGCTGCAGACTTCCGATCTCTGAGCCGTTTGAACAGGTGAACCTGAAACAATTGGACATTTGCCAACACCGTAATCGTTACCTAGTGCATTTGAGTCTGCTGAGATGGTGCCATCGATTAGTAAATAATCATCGTAGGGCTCAGCATTTCCATTGCCGAGCAGGCCGCGTACTTTACTTGTGTAAAAGCCGTTCACACTGACGTGGCATACTCTCAAATCTGTAGTGCAAACAACAGTCACACCATACTCAGAGTGTAGGTGCACTGTGTAGAAGCGACGCCAGGCATGCAGACCTGATACATGTTGTGGATATTCAACAGCATTTCCATTTAGCTTTAAGGCCAGAGTGTCGGACACTTCGGTATAGCTGCCATCGCGATCGATAAGTGTAATACCTACAAAGTTTAATAAATAGTTTATAGTGTTGTTTGTAAGCTATCATTTGTTTATGATATAAATTTATGTTAAGCAATTTATCACGAATATCAGCTCAATTTCTCAACTTATCATAACAAAAATAAGGCTAATAACATATAATGAATAAATATGAGCTAATTCTATATTTTGGGGTGAATGGTCAACTTTTTACCGACTAGTCAAAGAGTTGCAATCAAAAACTATTACCTTCAAATCGGCTAAACAAGTTTATTAAATTTGGATGGAGAACAGGATGGGACATTTTGGAATGACAAAAACACAATTAACAGATCTAGATATATAAAGTGAACTTTGCCCTATACTGAAATTTTTACCTAAATTATAAAATATTACCGAGAGTTCATATCTCGGAGTACATAGAGATATGTTAAAAAACGGCGAAGTTATAATTTTTTCTAAATAATTTCCTTATTGTTTCTATGGCATCTATATAATATAGACGTGCGATTTTGATAAAATTAAAACCGAAATTCTAAAATAATAAAAATAGTCATATCTCAGAGTACAGGACGATACAAGGGTATAAAAATCCTGTAATCTGTATTTGATTTAAAACACATACATAAAATTAAAGACATACCTTTTAGTTTTCCGTTTGCCAGCTGGGCAATAACAGTAAAGTTGTTGTCAACACTATCCTGAGCCAGGATGTATCGGCAGTTGCCCGGATAAGCGAAATGCTGGTTATCGAAACTGAATATATGCGAACCATCAACGATGTGACCTCTTAGTTCAAAGTCATTGAAGAATATCCATGAATTAAGCCATTCCTTGGTAAATATCGCTTTCCAGTTTTCATTTGATAAATAGTTCCAGGCGCTTAAACGGAAAGAGAGTATTGTTGGTATGACGGCAAAGCTATCAACAGAATGGGACAGGGAACCAAACCATGTTTGGAAATCAATAGCGTGTGCCGATGACGTAGATGACGGAACATTACTTTTCATTGATATCCATATGGAACCAATGGCTTTCAGTAAAAGTTCGCCAAGTTCTTCCAATATTTTTTCGTCATTAATTTGTTGCTTTTTAAGCTTTGCGCCCAGATAATCATGTAGTTTTTGCAAAAACTCCGTTGTCTCCTTCGTTTGTGGCAAAATACTTAATTGTTCAAAAAGACTGTTCACAAACTCTATTGTTTTTTCGATTAATTTAAGATTCGCAATTCTTTCATTAATTTCCTTGTAAATCGCCTCAAATGTGGGAATATTTGCAGCGTATTTTTTAAGTTCCTCACTCATTTCTTCGACAGCATGCGACACTACTTTAATCAATTCTTGTAGAGCATCATTCAATGGCTTTAAAAATTCTGCAATTGCCTTGCTGTAATTTTTCAACACTGGTCCATATTTTTTTAATGCTTCCAAGCTATTTTCCAATGTTTTTCTATACACTGTGAATATTTCATTTTGCAGTTGAGTAATTGCTTTCGTTGCTGTTAAATAGATTTCTTCCCAGGCTTTTAGAATAGAGTCATTCCACAAAGTTTGCAGCTTGTCAAATATTTCAACCAAAGACTTTTGAATTTTGTCGTACGCTTCGGTAACATATTTTGTCAGTTGGTCAATTACTCCACTGACTTTTTCAAACAGAGTGCGCCTGAAAATAAGCAATGTTTTAGGTTTATATATCATTATATTAAACTTTGTTTTAAAGAAAATATCTATCTATGCTTACACTCCATTAATAATCGGTGCAATTGATGGATCCGTTTCGAGCTCTTGAATGAATGCCTTGACAGTTTCATCATATTTAACCTTAAATTTCGTGAAATCGGGATTCGAATCTTGTGCCAACTTCATAATTGTTTCGCTTTCTTTCTTTAATTGGTCAAATTTATTCTTGATAATATGGGAAACAATCTCGGTGTCTTTTTTAACTTCTGATTCGACATTTTCCTGAAATAAACGCAAGAAAATTTAGCTGTATTATTAAAACAAGAAAGGAAGCTATCTTTGGCACGACAAAGATTATATACTCTTATAGTTTGCAACTCCATCATTAAAAATTAATCCGTGTTGGTCTAATAAAAAGTAAAACCATAAAAGAAGCTAACTTTTGTTCTGAAAAATGTCAGATCGTTTCTATGGCACCTATATGATTAAGTCGTCAGAGTTTTATGAAATGAAAACAAAAACTCTGAATTATTACAAAATGCTCATATCTCAGAGTAGATGCATTTATGTTGAAAAACGGCGGAGTTTTAATGTTTTTTTTTTTAATTTCCGGATTGTTCCTATAGCAGCATTATGATATAGTCGTCCGACCCGGCCCGTTTCGACTTATTAGTAGTGAGAGTATATGGAAGACACTGCAAAATTACATTTAGATAGCTGACGGATTAGTTTCCTTACAATCTGTTAGGCGGACGGACGGAAGGACGGAGAAGCTTGATCGCTGTTGATGCCAATCCATAATATATTTTATTGGGTCGGAGATTAGTGAAGGCACTGCGTTGCAAACTTCTGACTATAATTAATATATATATATGTGTATATTTTAGTCAGCTATAAAAATATATATATATATTAATATAAGTTTAGTTTAGTTTATTAGTTCTACTCACATACACACTTACCCAGAATTCTTTAACATTTTCCTCGCTTGCCAAATAATTAGTTTGCAAAAAGTTTGTAGGATCCAATGCTACACGTCCGTTAAGCAGTGGTTTTCCGTTACCAGAAATATCGAATTTAAATTCTTTGCCCAATTTTATTTCCGCATTGCTATCAATAAGATCGGGACGTTTAAAGGACAGTTTGGCAAATGTAGGTTGCACTTCGGCAGTAATTTCGAGAGGCTTCTTATTCAAAATTTGAAGTTTTGAATTTAGTTTTGCAGAACGTTTTTGTTTGTTAAAGTCTCCATTGAATTGAATAATTTGGTTGTTCGATTCACTCAAGGAAATCTCAACATTTTCTTTATTTAAAAAGGAAGTTGCCTTCAAGCTGTTTTTGCCATTATTAAGATCGAGGCTAAGCTTAAATTCTTGAGTTTCAGTATCGACGGCGGCGTTACTTATAAGTTGATATTGAAATTTAAGTCCAGATGATTTGATATTCGTAGTTGTTGAAAGATTGATGCCTTTTTTCGAACGTAAATTGCGTAATTCATTGGTTGCTACGATCTTTTGTTCCGCCAATCGGAATATATCGAATACTATTTCTAAATTCGATATGAGCTGTTCAATATTGCCATCATACCGTCCTGATACGCTTAAAGTACGTATACTTGGATGTTCCATTTTAATCACGCCATGAGCGTTGAGTGCAACGCGCTCTTTTCCCGATACATCGATAATAGCTGATAACCGAGCCACATCATCTGGACGATTCAGTTTATCGACAAAGAAAGCAACGGATTGTTCATAATGACCAAAGAAATTGCCGTTTTTGGGTATTTTTTGAGCAGATTCCAATACCAATTGTCGCTTCGGCAAAGCTAACTTCAAAATTGCTGACGAGGGTTGCACGTTGGCAGTAAATTGGTACTTCAAGTTATTTCCCGACACTATGAAGCTATCCAGATGGTATTGATATTTGAGGCCTTGGCGAGTGTTTTGGGACTTGAGTTCAAATTCATAAGGGTAACCCAGTTCCCGTAGATCAATCAAGATCAATGTAGAATGCTGAATACCATCCAATTTAATGTCATCACTACTTACGAGAGACTGAATTTGGATATTTGTGCACTGTTTTTTTTCTTCACAAACAGAGAATTTTGTATTAAACTCCTTATTAGTGACTTTTATAGTCGAAACGCTATTTTTTGGACCAAAATTACCATTTAAGGTATATGAGAAACCAACTTCTTTATCGGTATTTATGTCATAATGTTGACGCGTCAATTTGAAGTTGCCAGTCTGTGTTTTACCCTGATATAAGACTTGACCTTGGCCATCGATTATTGATTTATTTTGCTCTTTTTTCAACGAATAGGTGGTTGTACCTAAGAATATTACATTGCTTGCATTCTTAAGTTGTATTTTAAGGGTTTTACCTTGGGCCCGAGCTTCAAGTTCGTAGTTATCGAGTTTTAATTTCTTGGAGTTCCAGCTTCCAATGATATAGAAATCATCAATGTTTGTGTACGAAGCTTCACCGTTAACCTTTATATCTAAATCAACGAGGTTATCGATTTCCAGGATTACTTTGGCCTTGCGTTCGCCTAAAATCTCTACAATGCTGGTAAAACCAATGGGGTTTTGTTTTGGCAATTTTAGTAGTGCGTCGAGACCCTTTTTATGCGTTGAGCGATACAATTTTGTATCGAAACTATATGATTTATCTTCAAGTTTAGCAACAGCACTTACCAAGAACGTAGAATCAAGAGATTTTTCACTCTGGATATGTACTTCTATATCCTTGGTATTTTCGTGACTGGTATCGAGCTTATAAGTTAGCTCTGTTTTATCAGAGCCATGGGATAAGGAACCTTCCGTTTTAACATATTGGTCTCCGTATTGTCCGTTAAATACATGGCTTAGACGACCAGTAACAATATCACCAATATTATCTTTTTTTTCAATATCCTTTTGATATTTACCATTAAACATCAAAGGTGTTTTCATGTTATTTGTTTGAGCATCAAATTCATAAGATCCAGACTTTGAAGTACCCTGCCATGATGTTTTGATTCGTGCGTATTGCCCTTGGCCTGTTTTGGCATCGACTAAGAATCCTACGTCATAAGATGCAAAGTCTTCGCTGTCTTCTCTCAAAGGCAACACTAGCTTGCCATTACTCTTAATGTTTACGAACTTAAGGTTCCGCTTCGGAATGTTCAGGTTTGCTTCAAGCTCGTAGGATTTCTGATCATTATTATTCAAATTACCATTTAAAGTAAGGGTTATGGAGTCACCATATTTAGTCGACAAACTTACAGAGGCGCCTTGACGGCTAAAATCGTTTAGGGCAAGTGTCACATCAACGGGTTCATTTAGGGGCTTACCCTGAGCATTCAGCTTGAATTCCAAGTTCTTCGCATTATCTCCTTTGGGTTGCTGTTTAATTTGATAGCTTAGCTCAGATTTTTGACCATCGAAATCAGTAAATATTAAATTAGTATTTACTGAAAGCTCTTTTGTTTTGGGACTCCAGCGATCAAGTTTTCCTTTTATGACCAAAGAACGTTTTCCTCCCGATGACATATCACTTATTTTGGCTTCGATATTGCCTTGGGTAATACCAATTTTAGCGATTGTAGAAACTTTTCTGTCGACACTACCATCGATAATACGTCCGGAAGGTGTTGTTAAAGTAAAACCACCTTGAATTTCTCCATTTTCACGGCTATCACCTTTAACACTGCCATTTGCCTCAAAACTTAGCTTCTTATCATTGACTTCAGCTATATTTCTGGTCGTAAACTTGCTCTTTTCAAGGGTGTTCTCAGATTTAAAGTGTAGTTTCTTTTCGCCATCCAAAGTAAATGTGCTATCAATATCATATTTAGGATTTAGTATCTGAAATTTCGAATCAACTTCAAGTTTATGTTTGAGTTCTGGTTTTTGGGTCTCAAAGGTGGCAACAAGCTCTCCCTTTCCATTTTTGGCTACTCGAAAATCTCCCTTGGCAATTAAGAGATTCTTAACTATGACATTGAGCTTAACGCCGGCGACTTTATCTTGAGGATGTTGAGATTCTGCGTTTAGCTTGACAATTTCTGCAGTATCTTTAATAACTTTAAACTCCGTGCTGGTCTTGTCTGGTGTTCCATTAGCCTTTAAAATCAATTGCGAAGGCTTATCCTTGTTACTTAATTGAAGGTTGCCCTGGATATCAATGTGGATGTCCTGGGGGGTGAAGCGTTGACCTAGGTCACCTTTGACGGATAGGAGTGTGCCCCAACTAGTCGTTAGTACGTTTTCTATAACATATAAATTGTTGTTTACGTCCAATTTCGATAATATATCAATCGAGTTTTTGTTTAGTATGGCTTTGGCTTCCAATGCATAATCCTGAGGGGTTCTCTGATTGCTTTTGTATTTTAGATTAAGGGATCCAATTTTTTGTTCACGTAATAATTCCGCATTAATATCAAAGTTATGGGAGTCAAATGTGGATTTTATCTTTATACCAGCAACTTGATTGTTCTTATTTTGAACTTCTAGGCTTGACATCACTTTTCCGGATCTTAAAGGGTTAGTAGTGCTGTCATCCTTCTCAATACTAACATCAGTATTACTATCAATGGACCAAGTGGCAGCTTTACCTATGACTTTTAGAACATAAGACTGATCAGCCATAGTCAATTGTACCGAGCTTCCATAAACATTTTCTGGCGATTTTTCTTCATTGATAAAGAATCCTGCGCCGTAAACACCATTTTCAAAATTTAGATTCCCTTTAACCAGGTAGGACTCCTTTTCCGAAGATATATGTAGCTCAGACGCTAAGGTATTCGGTCCAATATCAGACCAACCACTAACTGTGGTAAGAGCATTATTTCCATTAGATATACGGAAATTTTCAAAGGTATATCTCTGTTGTTTCTCATTAGTTTTGTGAACGGTAATTTTACCATCAGCACTATAACCATTTATAGAATTTGTAACTCCTCCATTATTATCTTGGATCTCTATTATGGGTTTGTACTCATTGCCATTCTTGCTAAGACCAATTTTACTCTTCTTGATCGCCTTATCTTGTTCGTATTGACCGTATACTACTAATTCTCGATTATTATTGTTTATTCCACCTTCAACGGCAAAATGAAACTGAGTATTATCTAGAGATAGTCTAATATATGTGCGGGGTTGTGATCCGAATTCGAAAATTAAACTGGTATCATGTGAAACCTTCGATCCGGGAGTTGAATAATCAAGTTTCCATTGTTGACTTCCATCAGAAATTGTATGTAAGCCATTAAAGGTGAACTTACGTTCAGCAGTGAAAGTAATTCCGATAAGGAAAGGCTTCGATAGATGAAATTGATCTAAGATAGCAAGGTCTTTTCCTTGACTTCCTCCTTGAATATCATTTAAAGTTGTGGAGCCCTCAATGCAGATGTTTAAACCTATAGTTTCTAATTGATTGAAACAAAATTCATTTGATTGGGCCGGTGAGTTCTTTGTTTTCTTGGAACTTCTAAGAGCTATACCCTTAGTTGGCTTATCTTGTTCGGAAACAAAAAGCTCAGTTTCAATTTGTATATTAATTAAGTCCAATTTTTCGCGTGGTAACTCAACGTCCAACTTAAAGCCTTCGCCATCGTTGATAAGAGCTACGGTTATATCATTACCAGTGGCTGAATGTCCAGTTGATACCACCCGAAGTCCTGTAGAGAGCACTTGAGCGTCAAATCCAACCTTCAGATTAACATTAACATCAACACTCGGAACAAACTTTAAACGATATTTGGCTCTTTGCCAATTTTGTTCTATAATTGCTCCGATATCCAAATTAATGGCTAGATCAATCTTTGTAGCAGCAAACCCTTGAGCTTGTAGCTTCAAAGGTACACCAATACTTGTTGGATATATAAGTTCCGAGTCCAGAAAAAGATTGTTAAAAACAAGTTCTTTTTCAAAAGAGGTTAACTCCTTTTTGGCTTTTTCAAAAGAGTCCGAAAAGTGCTTAATAATGTCATCTATAGTCGCAGGAACATTATCTCCAAGGCTTAAGAAAGCTAATTCAGAACCAAAAAGCTTCAGGGATAGATCCAAGTTTATGTCTTGTAGATTCTTACTTCCATAGGTTTTATATTTTTTTGAAGTCTTTGAAGCTTCATCCACAACAGAACGTCTAGCGCGACCTCCAGCTGCTGGTGCTCCATTGTTTCCCACTTCTATTAACTTTACCAGCTCATCAAAATCCTTATTAAGCAGTCCCTTGGGTCCAAAATAGTATTCTAATACGTTCTCCAAGTTCTCTTGTCTCATACTGGCTTCAAAGACATTAAAATTGGTCCCAAAGATCTCGGTTGTTACATTTATTCTTGAGGACCTTGGCAGGAAACCATGTTGCGAATAAATCAGTGAGTAATCAGAGGCTGCTCCTAAGCCTAAGGTCTCCAGACTATATGATACTTCATTATTGAAGCTATAGCGGCGATAGTTTTTGGGGAATTGTTTTGTAATTCGAATATTACCTAAATGATATCGTTGTTGTTCACGCTTAGAGTCTGTTGAGTCACGAATGGCTTTTAAATTTGAGGCTATAAAACCCCCAACTTGATTAACACTCTCTGTATTTACTATCTCCGATATTTGATTGGCAATGTCTCCATTGGGACAGGAAATTAAAGCCAAATAGGCTTCAATACGTAACTCGGAGTCCTCATTGGTATCTTTAAGTAATTGTAAGGACTTGGTTTGAAGGGCTTCATCACAATATAATGAGGAAAATGCCTGCAAAGCAGCGATTCGAATGCGATTAGAACGTCCAACGGAGGCGCATTCTTTCAAAGCATTACCACATGAGATCTTCCCATTGCCACCTAAATTTTTAGCGTTGCCAAAACCTTTAAGGATATAAACAATACGCTCTTCATCCTTTTTTGTATTGGGCTTACAATGTTTTAGGCCATCAGAAAACCTTTTCACTATTGCTTCGATTTCGGGAGCATTTTCGCAATTATGTCGCGAACAAAATTTTGCTATCAAACTGCCAATGGAAAGGTAAAGCTCCTTCGGAGCTGATGGTAATAGTTGAGCGGCAGCATGTGTAAGGATTTCTTTATCCACCATATCAACTAAATTTAGGGATAGTATAGCCAAGATTTTTTCTTTATCATCAAATTTGGGGAGTTGTTTCAGAATAACTCTTGCCGATTCGGCGGTGCCTGTTCGGAATAAACCATCCAAGTAAACTTTTCGTGCCAAAACCTTGTTGGGATGTGGAAATGTTCCAAGTTCCAACAAGGAATCACCATCCGATTGTCTTAGAAGGCGGATAAATTCGACAAACTTCTTAGCACTGTCTTTCTTTACATATTCACCAGTAGAGTCTACGATTTCTGATAAAACAGTCTTTAAGGCATTTATATTTTTCGAAGAATAAGTTTCCGGCTTTTGAAAAATGATGCTACGAACAGCGGTCCCCGTTTGAGGTGTATTGGCCTTGGTACCTCCAGGATTTTTTAATTTAATCACAGTAATCACTTTGGCACTAATATCAGAGTTGCCTTTGGTAGCTCCCGAAAATTTGTACGTTTCTGTAAGTTGTACATTTTCAATAAGGCCATCTGCGATCTTAGATTGCTTAATATAGTTTGATTGTAAGATTAAACTGGAAGTTAGGCCCGCTTTCTCATTGATTTTACCCGAAATTAGGGCACTATTAATCTGTTCCCGATGCAAACAACTGTTTAAGTTACGAACTTTGGTTATGGTATCGATATTGCCATTTTTGGTTACCGAGGTATGCGTTGGGCATTGTCCAAAAACATCCGTTTCCTGCTGGCTCTCGATTCCCGTTTGCAGTAGGGATATAATACCTCTCTTGATATTCAAAGAGTAATCCAAATCATTGGGTTCAGAGCATATTTGTGGTTCGAGAAGACCACTAACAAGAGTGAAAGACACGGGCTTAGCTATACTATTCAGTATCTTCTTTTCTACAGATTCTTTAGTATTTGTTACTTTTACTGATCCCAGTTGTAAGGTATACCCACAATTTCCTTTAGAGAAGATTTTTGCAGATCCAGATACTTTAAGGCTTGTGTCATCAGCTTCGCTAACTATGCCCGAACTCAATCCAATAGTTAAAATACTGTCAAAGGCATAATCATAAACGTTGCCAGGTTGATATTTCAAAAGTCCGTTGTCCGCTAAAAATTAGGTATACAAACAGTTGTCAAAGGAAATTTTTGTTGAATTTAATAAAACTTACTTTTTGAACATCCAATATTGCAAATCCCATCTGAAATCGGGAAAACAAAATATATAATTCATAACAAATAATTAAATACAATTAAATATATTCTTAAATTGTTAACCTTTATGCCTCAACTTTACCACATTTTATATCAATTAATATACCATATGTTTTCATTATAAAACAAAAAAGGAAGCTAACTTCGGCACGCCGAAGTTTGTATACCCTTGCAGATTCCAATTGTATAAATTAGAATCTATCTCAATTTAATATAATATGAACTACTTTCATATACATACAACTTTTACAGTTTTAAATTTTTTTTTTAAATTTTTTTTCACATTTTTACATGTAAAGTAAAATGTAATTTTTCTCCACGTTTACCGATCGTTTGTATTACAGCTATATGATATAGTCGTCCGATTCTTATGAAATTTACAACAAAATTCTAAAAAAAATAGGAAAACTAGTATCTCAAAGAAGACGAAATTATGTTGAAAACTGACAAAGCTATAATTTTTTTTCTGAAAATTTCACGACCGTTCCTATGGCAGCTATATGATATAGTAGTCCGATTTTAATAAAATTAAATCTGAAAATCTGAAACAATATAGAAAGCTCATAACCGAGAGTTGATCAAGATATGTTAAAAAGCAGTCAAGTTATTTTTTTTTCAACAAATTTAGGGATCGGTTGTTTGGCAGCTATATGATATAGTTGACCGATCCGGCTCGTTCCGACTTATGTCCGAGTGAGAGTATATTGAAGACTATCTGCAAAGTTTCATTCAGATAGCTTCAAAACTGAGGGACTAGTTTGCGTAGAAACGGACAGACGGACATGGCTAGATCGACTCGGCTGTTGATGCTGATCAAGAATATATATACTTTACAGGGTCGGAGATGACTCCTTTACTGCGTTGCAAACTTCTGACTGAAATTATAATACCCTGCAAGAGTATAAATATATATATTCCTGACACTACTACAATAATTGCAGGCAGCACCACAAAGTTTAACCTAAGAAAAGTTGTTCTTATTAAAGGCAAATACAATATTTTGGGAAATTGGAAGTTAAAACCTTAAAGAGGGCTTCCATATACATACAATAGAGCAAGAGTATTTTGAGAAGGACTCCATAAATACATAGTTATATGCTGCGAGTTGCGACCCTTGTTATTGTTTACCTTTTTAAATAAGTGTGACCGTAATATGTCACAAAAAATTCTAGCCTAACATCACATATAGTTGCCTCTTCTAAGATTCTTATGAGACCTCTGATCAATAAAAACTGCATTAGAATATTATAAAGCCATTATGAACTATAAAAATTGGTATTCAAATAATACTGTTACCTAAATGTAATCTTCGTCCTGTACTATAATGATGATCAAATAATTAAAAAAAAAAACGAAATCCCAACTTAAAACTTTAGGATATGTGCTCCCCTACTACTTGCTCAACTGATTAATGATAACGGAGCTAGGAAAATGTTGTTGCCTTTGTGGCAAATATACTGCTATTGTTTTGGCAAACTAGCAGCTGCTTTTTGATATTAAAAACATAAAAGGAAGCAAACTTCAGCACGCCGAATTTTGGATACCCTTGCAGATTACAATTGGATCAATAATCTATTTATGTCAAATATAATATGCACTACTTTCAAATTGATATTAATTTTACAAGTTTTTTTATTATTTATAAATTTTTGACATGTAGGGATTTATGTTTCCCTCCACATTTACCGATTGTTCCTATGGCACAGCTGTACAAAATAGTAGTCCGAGTTTTATGAAATTAAAAGCAAAATTCTAAAGTAACTTAAAAAGATACAAATCTGTTCGAAGCTGACAAAGCTTTAATTTTTTTCTAAAATTTTCCCGATCGTTCCTATGGCAGCATAAAAATATTTTATATTCCATTCCAGAGTAGATGAGAACATGTTAAAAAATGGAAAAGTTATAATATTTTAAAATTTTCGACAAATGTGTAACTTCAAGACGTAAACAAACATGTCTGAAGTTCTTCTTCTTCTAAAATTAATAGTTTAACAAATATTTTGACTGTTTAACTACAGAAGAACCGCAGATTGTTTCAGATTTAGTTGGCAATTCATTTAAATTAATTATATGACGTAGAATTTGAGGTTTTCCAATGATTTTCTATATCATAGAGCAAATGCCGCAAAGTGTGAACATGGCGGTTAATCAAAATAAAGTAGAAATAGTCGTTTATATTAAATAATAGCCATTCGAAACATTTTGGGTGAAGAATATACCGGAAAACACGACGAGTTACACCGAAAAACCATCGAAATTAAAACAGAAATTTTGAAATACTATATAAAGCTTATATACCAAAGTAGATGAGGATATGTTAAAAAATGAGGAAGCTCTATATATTTTTCTAAAAAGTTTCGGATCGTTCTTATGGCAGCTATATGATACATTTGACCGATCCTGCTCGTTCCGACTTATGCACGAGTGAGAGTATATAGAAGACCACCTGCAAAGTTTCATTCAGATAGCTTTAAAATTGAGGAGCTAGTTTGCGTATAATCGGACAAACGGGCATGGCTAGATCCACTCGGCTGTTAATGCTGATCAAAAATATATAAACTTTATAGGGTCGGAAATGCCTTTTCCACTGCTTTGCAAAAATTTCCACTGCTTTGCAAAAATTTCTAAATCTATTGTTCATAATTTTGATCTTATTGGAACCTGAAGGATCAAATATACATTATTGTATATTGAAAACTTACCTGCATAGGCAGCTGTTATTATTAATAAATTCAGTACAATTCCAGTTAAAATGTTGTTATATCGCGTCCTGGCCATCATGCTAGGGCCCCCTGCGGATTTCCTACGGAAATTGGAACAGCACAATTTTAATAATTTTGTATGATTTAATCCAACATTAAACTTTGTCTCACTCTATTTTTTAAATTATTAAACTGAAAGCCGAAGCCGACCACATGAAATATGAACTTGATTCTGAATCCAATGCTCGCTGACTTCGAATTGAGTCAGATTACGTGAAAGAACACACTTTAAATACCTCAGATTCACTAATTTACTCGCAAAGAGAGCTTCGTACATAGACGACTTACAAATGTATGTATTAATGCTGGTACGTATGTACATGCAATGTGGGTCAACAAGATAGTATCACGTATTTTAAGACAAACAATTTCGTTTTTATAGTGAATAATTCTTTTTATATCACTTTAATTATATGTATAATAATATTAATATATAATAATTTTTAAATTATACATTTATAATAAATTGAAGTATTGGGTATATATTATATAAAGACATATTATTAGTTTTAAAAACTTTTAGAGCAACGAAAAGAAAGAACAAAAGAATTAATGATTCTATTTCGATACTTGATTTGGAGGCTGATAAATATTTTAACTTTCCAATATATGCGCGATACATTTTTATTTGGTTTTATATATCGAGTTGTGCCATGGAAGATTCCAGTTTAGTTCAAAGTGTATTGTCAAAATAATATGAATTGCCTATTCAATATGTATTTTTATACCCTTGCAGATTTTTATAATTTCAGTCAGAAGTTTGCAACGCAGTGAATGAGTCATCTCCGACCCTATAAAGTATATATATTCTTGATCAGCATCAACAGCCGAGTCGATCTAGCCATGTCCGTCTGTCCGTCAGTCCGTCTGTCTGTCTGTCCGTCTGTCTGTCTGTCCGTTTCTACGCAAACTAGTCCCTCAGTTTTGAAGCTATCTGAATGAAACTTTGTAGATAGTATTCTATATACTCTCACTCGTACATATGTCGGAACGGGCCGGATCGGTCAACTATATCATATAGCTGCCATACAAACGATCCGTAAATTTGTAGAAAATTATAACTTCACTGTTTTTTAACATATCTCGGTTATAAGCTTTATACAATGATTCAGATTTTTGTATTTAATTATATTAAAATCGGAATACTATATCATATCATATATCATATATAACGGTTTGGGAAATTTAAAGGAAAAAATTATAACTTTGTCAGTTTTCAACATAATTTTTTCTTCTTTGGGATACAAGCATTTCATATTATTTAAGAATTTTGTTGCAGATATCATAAGAATCAAACGACTATATCATATAGCTGCCATACAAACGATCGGTAAATGTGGAGGTAAATTACATTTTACTTTACATGTAAAATTGTAAAAAAATGTACAAATGATAAATTAATTTGTATATGAAAGAAATTCGTTTTATATTAGACGGGGTTAAATTATAATTAATGCAATTGAAATCTGCAAGGGTATACAAACTTCGGCGTGCCGAAGTTAGCTTCCTTTCTTGTTAAAGATGTTTTAAATATTTTCAGTACAAAAAGGTCAATAAATAAATTAAGATTTTTGGATATGTGGTCAAATTAGCGGTATTTTAAAATTATTATTATTATTATGTATTATTTCAGATTAAATTTTATTAAATTCGGCCGATTATGTCATAAGCTGCCATTGGAACAATCGGGAAATTTTAAGAAAAAAATTATAACTTTGCCAATTTTAAACTATTTTCTACTCTGGGATACAAGCATTTTATATTATTTTCGATTGTTTTTTTAAGTTTTATAAAAATTAGAAGTCTATATCATACAGCTGCCATAGGAACATTCGGTAAAATTAAATAAATTAAAAAAAAAAAAATTATTAACTGTAAAAAAAATGTTTACTGTAAAATAATAATAATAAGAATATGAAAGTAATTCTTATTATATTAGAAATGGATATATTATGATCCAATTGCAATCTGCAGGGGTATACAAATTTCATATATGGGTGATTCTCTCAAAACAACAACCACGGCCAAAAACTTAAAAGTTCTCTAAAAATTTTTGTTTCCACATAGTAACTTTAGGAAATGTTCCAAAAGATTAAATTTTAAAGCCTTTAACGTATTCTAAAAAAGATTTCGAAATATTCGCAAGCATTTTCGCGTAAATGAGATTTTTCATCATTTTGACATCATAAAAAAGAGCTAATTTTTTTTTTTTGATAAAAACACCTAAAAGAGAGGCATTAGGCTTTAACTTTGGTTTCCTAACATCACAAGAAGAATACAAAAAGTCGAAATAAAACGGATATATTCTCTTCTAATTTACTTAAATATAGAAAAACAACGTGCATGATGGAACAAAGTGTCGCGTGCGACATCGATAAAAATTCAACTTAAAAAAACTACTTCATATTTTAAGGTCAAACTAAAAATAAATTGAAGACAACATCATCCATAATACATTTAAATTAATTACACTAAAATCTCTCATTAGGTTTTGCTGAGATCAGTGTTTTGTCGCGTGCGAATTTCATACAATTTGGTAAATTTCTCGAAAACGAACAATTTTACAAAATCGATCTTAACACCAATTATAGAGCTTACCAAGAGCTATAAGTTTCAAATTTTGTGAAATTAAAATAATAGTCTTGGAACACGTTTTTTTTTTTCAGTTTGAATGCGTACAAATGTCGCGTGCGACATCAGAGATTGGCCAATAGGTTAAATTAATACTGCAAGTAAGAAATCTTTAATAATATAGATATATTTGAGATGATTTAAATATGTTATAAAAACAAAGTTATCATTTTTTTGAATAAATTATTTTTTATTAATTTATTAAGATACTAACTAAGATGAATATATTTAAAATTAACGATTCCATAATTAGTTTGAAAACCACCAAAAGCACCAATTTATTTTTCGGTGCTTATATTTTCGCCGCAATTGTATATACAAAATAGCTCCTATTGTATGCACATACATGAGGAGCGTCTCTCTAAACATTTCTCACAAATTGCTTTCTTTATCTCTAAATAGCTATGGTTCTGAAGTCGAGAATTATCTGTAAATAAAAACTGAGGACTCTCGATTCTATCGACCTCAGCTTTGTTGCCTTTCAGCTACATTCTCTCCAGATCTAAGGTACATTTGTTGTTCTTAATAATTAGTATTATTTTAATACATATATTTATTATACTCTTGCAAGACCTATTATGATTATGGTCAGAAGTTTGCAACGCAAAGAAGAATACATTTGCGATCCTATGGAGTATATACCTATGTACTTACATACATGTGTAAATTCTCGATTATCATCAAAAATATTGATAGATTATAAACAATAATCCTCAACATTTATAGCCACACTGTTGCTTTGAATTTAATTCTAACTCTTATGGCAGTTGCCTGTTTTTATTGTTTTAACTTTAGGGGTAGGCAAAGCATTACCTTTTAAAGTAGAAACTAGAAGACTTTCACTAAAAAAAATTTAAAAATTAAGTGAACATAAATTTGTCACTTTAAGCTTTATTGGTAAATTCTAAATGTTATATTATATATAATTAAAATAAAATTTAATTTAAATTTTGTTTAATTGTATGTTAGCCATAGACGATCAAATTAATCAAAAATAATAATTGAATTTCCACTCTTCTCTCTTAGTTAGTAACACTCTTTCGAACTGTAATTTTTTCTGTCAGTCTCATCGTTTTGGTGCTGCTTATCGAGCGGATTTTGCTTTCAAGCCACTTTTAATTAGAGATTAAAGTTTCTTATCAGGCCTTTAACTGCAATTCATGTACATAAGCATATTCGTAAACGTTCACAAAATATTAGGTTTGCTTAGAGAATTCCTATTTATTGTTTGAGTTACTACTATACATAAATATATATTCGTTAATGAATTTATAAATACAAAGGTACATTTTTAGGCAAATTCTTATTTAAATTTAGCTTAGAATAAATAAATAAATAAATGAAATATAAATGAATAGTCATTTATTTTCTGAGTCGGCCAGAAACGCAGTGAAGCAGGCATTTCCGACCCTTTAAAGTTTACACATATATTCTTGATCAGTATCAGCAGGCCGAGTCAATCAAGCCATGTCCGTCTGTCCGCCAGTCTGTCCGCTTATACACAAACTAGTAAATAATTTGTAATGTAATGTTGAATGAAACTTTGCAGATAGTCTCCTATATACTCGCACTCGTATATAAATCGAAACGAGCTGGATCCGTCAACTTTATCATATAGCTGACTAGGGAACGATCCGAAAATGTGTAGAAAAAAATTATAAATAATTGTAGTAGTAGTAGTAGTATATATTTCTTTAAAAGCTATGCATGGTAAAGCCCAAGTTCCAGAGTTTACGGCTGACGGTAGCCAAAAAAAAAAAATTTAAAACTTCACCATTTATCAACATATATTCAACTACTCTGAGATATAAGCATTTTGTATTATTTCACGACGACTATTCGCATAGGAAAATGTATAACTAAAAATTAAAAAAAAAAAAAATTATTGTAAAAACAAGAAAGGAAGCTAACTTAGGCACGCCGAAGTTTGTATACCCTTGCAGATTCCAATTGTATCAATTCTAATCTATCCCAATATAATATA